>CM033465.1:506779-581948 GCA_019425755.1 Amaranthus cruentus | reverse complement strand
TATATATAAAAGTGGGTTAATTCATTGAAAAGCATTTGACACAAGAAAACCATTCTAAACCGGTTTAAAGAAATGAAAAGAGTAAAAAAAACCTTTCTTAATCACATGCAAGGATGAAATTCATCCTGACCATTGGTATAAAATTTGGACGAATATGATTCCTTTTCATCCTTCTCATTTAACCGAAAATCTCAAACATGTGTACACCAATTATGAGGACTCAAAATTACTTTGGGAAGAGCGAAATGAAAGATTCGACCATAATAAAATTTTTCTTTCCTACAAGCCATCAGTGAATTGCGAGAGTTAAGATTTCAAGATTTCAAATCAATTAATGGTTATAATTATGCCCTTCATCTGATAAAATCAAAATTAGTCTATTGTGCACAAATAAGAACATATAAAGAAATGATAGAAAAAACATTATCAACCATTCACGTCAATAGCATTTTGTTACAATACCAATATCGTGAAAGACATTTAAAAAATATTATGAATTGTTGAAAACACTTCTTATTGCAGAACAAAATAATGAATTATTATTGAAAAGTCATAATAGGAAACCTGTAGGGTTTACACCCTTTAATGAGACAAATATAATTTTGATAAATGTGCGTCATCGAGGTCGTGTGAACTATTTTATAAGAGGTAGAGGTCATAGAGGATGTCACGAAAAGAACGGCATGAATACCTTGAACAAGGATGTTTCTATGCCGTGCGTGGTCGTGGTCGCAGACGTGGCCACATTTATGAAAGAAATTTTTTTGCCCCCTAAAATGATAATTTTAAAAAACTCTAGAGACACCAAAGTACATGCAATAGATGTGGCATGACTGGACATTGGGGCCGAACTTGTCGTACCGCCAAACATTTAGTAGAATTATATCAGTCTTCCCTGAAAAAACAAAGTAAAAGGGGAGGAAGCAAATTTTGTACTATTATGTCAACAAATTTAATAAGGGAAGAAAGAAAATAAGTTTGTCAGCAAATTGCTCGCTTTTTTTTACACTAGTAGTATACCATTTAATGTGGTCAACAATCCTGGATTTCCAATCATGCTTGAAAAAGTTGCAAGGTTTGGCATAGGACTTAAACCTCCTAGTTATCATGAAATGAGGGTTACATTTTTTAACAAAGAAGTGAAAAATATCATGGTCATGCTTGAGGAGTTTAAAGTAGAATGGAAAAGGACTGGTTGTACTATTATGTCTGATGGCTGGAGTGATACAAGAAGACGTTTAATCTATAACTTTCTTGTGAATAGTGCTAAGGGAACAGTCTTCATGTCTTTTATTGATACATCAGAAATTTCAAAGACAGTTGATAAAGTCTTTGAAATGTTAGATGCCATTGTAGAGAAGGTTGGGCTAGAAAATATAGTGCAAATTGTATAAGATAATATGTTGCTACCTATAGTGCAAATTGAATTGATTTAATGCTTGAGGATATGGATAAACATATTAACATTCATACATCAACTATAAGAAAACCTAGGCAAATAACAACGTACCTAATAGTTAATGAGCATCAAGAATAAGGTTCTCAATGTTCTTTATAGTAATAAAAATCCTTCTCCTACTGAGATGATTCCGATAGATCTTTGAGTTAAAGGGGCACTTCATATCATTATACTAAATATTTATTGCCATTAACATCATTTAATAACATATTTTGTCTGACTTAATTTCTTACCTACCGTCAAAGTCTCAGAATATTCTCATTAAATCATACATTGGTAGATTAAATCATACACTTAAGTTTTACAAGCAATAACATATAGAAACATTGAGCACATATATATGATGATGAATGACTCTTGCTCTTGCAAATTAGGTTTCGCTCCTGTTTGGCTTCTCGGAAACAATAGTAACCTGTATCAACATCAATTTTACCATTCATCAAGAACATGTTATCCAGCCACATCCCTAAAGTTTAGTTTTCTAGGTCAAACAAAACAACAAACAGTTTAATCAAGTTAAACATGTCAACTAAAATGGTCAACAAGTTAAGCACTATTTCCCCAACTACCTCAATATTTGCTTTAATTTTACTATATTACAAGTATTTATAACAAAAATTTACATGTTAGTCCTTTTGACGAAGCTTTTCCCTCAATAATGTTATTTGAAAACTTATTTCCAACATTGCTTGGGAAGAAAACTTAATTCCCATTATACAGTCCACGTAGGATAATCTATTACAAAAAATTTTCCACTTTTCTATGAGCAAACCGCCATCTGAAATGGTTGTTTTATCTGAATTAATTTAACAAACTGCTTTTTAAGAACACGATTTGGTATTAATTAAAAAAAATGCATAATCACAAATACCAAACCGCCACCTGAAATGGTGGTTTGCCTTAGTATAATTTTTTCTGCCTCGTGTAACTACTGTCATTTACTCTATCTCAATTACAAAGTTAAATAAAAAAACAAGTATTGTTGCGTCAAGGAAATTTGCTTAGCTGGTTAGTGCATGAGTAATTAATTGTTGGGTTCCGAGATCAATTACCATGGGCCTCACTTTATTTTCATTTTGTTTCTTTATTTCAATAATGCGGAACAGCGAACCGCCATCTCAGATGGCGGTTTGGTAAAATATCAGGTGGTCATTTTAAATGGCGGTTTCCTTTGAAAGTTTTTTTTAAAAAAAATATGTCTAACGTGGACGGTAGAGCGGGAATTACTTTTCCCCACAATATAGATCGGAAATTATGTTTTTATTTTGCAATATTATGGGAATAGGCTCCCTTTTGACTCATCAATTTTGTCCCAAAGGCGATGATAGAAAAATTAAGAAAAGTGATTAAAGTAATACTCCTTCCTATTCTTCCAATTAGTCCCATTTGACTTTTCACCAATTTTTAGATGGGTCAAATGAGACCACTTAAAAAAGAGAGAGAAAGGATAGTAGGTGAATTGTTAGTGGTTTTTCATTAGATTTATTGTAATAAGTTAGTGTGAGTAAGGGTAATAAGGTCAAAAATACATACTATAAATAGAAATGGGACTAATAGAGTGACTTAACCCTATTTAGAAATGGGACTAATAGGAAGAATAGGAGGGAGTATTAAATTAAAACCTGGACAAAAATGTTGATAAATTAACAAAAGTTACTCAAATGTCTAGATAAGAATTTAAAAGGTGAATAGATCTTGTACAAATAGAAATGGACTAATTTTGTGGACGTATTTTTAAAAAAAAGGACAAAAAGCAGCACTCCTTCGAGAAAGTGAGTGTTTATAAGAAAAAATGAATATTTAGTACTAAATAAAGATAGTTAAGGAATTGTGTAGATGAAATTAAAGAGTTAGAATGTATCGATGAGATTGGAAAACCAATGAGTCTATTTCCAAAAGTAAAAATAACGTTAAATGAAAATTAAAATGAAAAATGAAAACTAATGCTAAATGAAAGAGATGGAGCTACTATAAAGAAACAATTGTTAAATCACAAATGAGAAGTTGACATAGTATACTTAAACTTTATGTGGAAGCTCGATTACACCTCATTGCACAAGAGCCGCCCTTTGCGCTATACATGTAAATGCAATATAAGTGTTCTTCGTATATTTGGCCGAAGCTCATGATTTCACTTGTAATGAGGGTGAGAGACTAAGAGTCGAAGTCGCAACTTTTTGTCATGTTGACTTTTAATGTCATATTAACTGAACCAAAAGCTTAAGTTGATGGTTAAAACTCTACAAATTTTATATATTCTATCAAATGAAACTTAGCTTGATTCATGTCAATTCCTAATTTTATATAGTAATTTTTACTCTTGAATAAGTGATTATATTGAGATGAAAGTTAACAAATGAAAATCATAGAAGTTAAGAAGGGGCAAATCTTAAAATTTGAAAATTGTGAAGTTGAAATAACCTGATCATCTGTAGAAGGTATCCATTCATTAGTTGCCGGATTTCCTTTGGTGGAAGCATGGTGAGTAAGGTCGGAATCAGGAGCTAAGGAGTATGAATTCCCATTTTCATTCTCCATTTTGATGAACCCTTTTCCTGTCTGTTATACATTCCCATTAGTTCAAACTATATTAGAGACGTCCCATTCATTATTATAGGTCCATATAAATCACCTCATTTGTATAATCCAACTCGACTTTAAAATTAGATTTGTAATGATGTATAAATCAATATGGACACAAGATTTGTTGAAGTGCTCATGTGTTAACCACATGTGAGTTGTCTCACATCGGAGAAACTCCTACTATTACCAATTGGTTTTAGTAGTGAATCTTCTTTGGGTTTATGAGTGGACTACTTCTGCTCCTCCTTGTTTGGGTTACCCAGGCCCATTTTCCTAAATTCTATCATGGTATCAGAGCCCGGTTTGTTGTTGGGTCTTTGTACTGGGCATTTAATCTTACCACTGGTTAAGGGGCCTTTAATTGGATGTTCATTCTCAATAGGTTTGTAACCCTTCTGGTGGGCTAAAATTCTAAGGACACTCACATGTGAGGGAGAGTGTTGAAGTGCTCATGTGTTACCCATATGTGAGTTGTCCCACATCGGAGAAAGAGAAGAGTATGCATCACTTTATATACTCAAGGAGTAACTCCTACTATTACCAATTGGTTTTAGTAGCGAATCTTCTTTGGGTTTATGAGTAGACTATTTCTTCTCCTCCTTATTTGGGTTGCTCAGGCCCATTTTTCTAAATTCTATCAAGATTCAATTTTAATCTGACCCAAAAAACCTAATTCGAAACTATCTAATGGCCTAATATAGACTAATAACACTTACACAACTTTTAAGTGTTCACTTATGATTTTAAAGTAATGAATCATTATATTAATTGTGATCAGTTATAACCTAAAACTGATCACTTACATTCTTAAAATTATCGACTATAACGTCAAACTTAAAAGTAATTAAAATATAAGCTATTTGTAGACTTGTTCCGATAAAGCTATTCCTTAAATTTTGATTGAAGCTAAATTCAATCCAAATCCGACCTATCCCTAAATGAAAATCCCAACAATGCTTCATTCTAAGTCTAAATTAAAGGCTTATAACTAGAGTTGATTCAATTTAATGTTGTTTAGTAATCAACTACGTACAAGAACATAGGTCTAATATGAGACTAGCTAAAGAATTGAAATCAAATACAATAATTTACTTTAATAAAAAAAAGGTTAATTAATTAGCTAAAAAGAATGAGAAAAGTAACAAACCGTGTGGTGGTGTTGTTTATCAACACAATTAAGATCCTTGTAATATTCTGTCTCTACAAATTCGTCTGTCACTTCACCTCCATTTTCACACATTAATTTCTGCAACATCCCAAACAATAACCCAATTTAAATTTTCTTAACACTAAAAAAAACTCTCTCCAACACAATTCAATTGTCCTATTTGAGTTGGACACGAATATTAAGAGTGGAATGGGATCCACCAAAAAGGTAATAGTTGGGTATTTTAATTGATTAAATTAATTGTAAAGGTGGTAGTTGTGTATTGGGAATTGGAAAAGTGAGGGTATTTAGGTAAAATAAAAATAGACAAAAAAAAATGGGACAATTTAAGTGAATTACCCAAATAAGGAAATGGGACAATTGAATTGTGTTGGAGGGAGTATTTAACGACTTAAAAATTTAAATTTAGATCGGCTTAGACAATAACTTAAGTTATTTGATTTCTAACCTTTTTTCTATATGATTTAATTTCTAATCTCTTAATATTGATTAATTAATACTCGCTTTGTTTTTAAATGTTCTTCTTATTTACTTTTTTTGGTAGATCCAAATACAATTTTAAAATTAAATAATCTTAATGGTGAGTTTTTAAAAATTCTAAAAAATTGATATTTAGAAAGCATATATTAAGATCTCACGTGAATATGTTTTTTCTTATAGATCCATATTTTTTGGCACTATTTATTCATTACTCTTAATTTATATTTTACTCTTAATTTATATTTTACTCTTAATCTATAAGTTAAAACATAGTTATGTTGTTTGATTCGTTTCAATACAATGATTACTAATATCAAATTTTTATAATTTTTAATTAAGAATAATTTGAGATATTAAGGATTAAAATATTGGCTCGACAAATATAAAAAATTAATACGCAAACTGAAAAAGAAGAAAAAAAAAGCGTAATGAAATGAAAGTAAATAAAGTTGGTTGATGATGACCTGTTGATCGTTTTGGAGGCGTTGAAAGTGAAGAAATTCAGGAATATGAAGAGAATTGTTGTTAACATCAACATAATTGGTGGAATGTTCGCTTCTTTGAGGCTTAGAATGACGTTTAGGAGCTAAGCCATCAAAATACTCCTTTGTTTCTTCTTCAATTTTGTGTTCTTCTTCTAAACTCAGGTGTACATCACTCCTATTTGGCCTGCTTGAATAATCCATCTCTATTTTATCAACAATGTTAGATGGAAAAGATAAGGTTTATTTTAAACCACTTTTTCTGTAAACAAACAAGATATTTTTAGTTGGGTTTTTGAAATATCAACCAACAACGTGTACATATTAAATGTCGGTCCCATTGTGTTTGTTACTCCCATTATGCCATGGCTCTAGCCTCTGCCCCTCTTAACTTCGCAATAATCTTTCTTTTTAAATGTCTCATTTGTTATTTGATTATTATTTATCAATTATTTTAAATTTGTATTTTATTTTCTAATACATAATATAGTCAAAGAATATCTTATTTAATTCGTCTTAACATAAAATTAATTAAAATTTTGCTTTTTTTCTAATTTTTAATTATACACAATTATCGTTATATTGAGTATTGAATTTAGTGTACTTTGACAAAAGTGCAATAATACTCGCTAACTTTGAATTTGTCGGATCTTATCATTTTTTTTACAACCAACAATTACTATGTGGATGATTTGAATTTTTTTTTTTTTTGAAATAGAAAAACACAAATGTAGAATTATATAAAGAGTATGAATCATAGATGAATCAAAAATATAAAAAAATCTAAAACTAACCTAAAAAATTTTTCAAACATTATTTGCGAGAATAGGATTACACATTTAGAGTAAACGGTAAAATAAAAATGCATCAATCTAAAGAAAAAATGTCAAATTTGTAGCAAAGAATTGAAAAAATATATTTGATTGTTCAAATTTTTAAAAAAAGTATTTTATCTATTTTAAAACACTTGTGATATTTGTTTTTTTCCATGCAGTTCAATGTATTAATTCAATCTATGATATATCAAATTATGTATAATAAAAAAATTATAAAATTTGATCTTAATTATCTGATCTTTGCATTGCGACGCATCTGATCTTTGCATTGCGACGCATCCAACAAGATCTCACTTGATTATGCTTAAACTTGTGAATAAAAAATTAATCCCAAATAAAAAAAGTAATGAATAAAAATATAGTACAATATTTCTATCGTTATTGTCAGTACTTTTATGTCAAGAAACCAACTCAACCAAAACCTTAAGGTGATGGTTGAAGCTCTATAATATGTTATATACTCTAACATGTCCCCTCATATAAGAACCCCTAGGGCTAGAAGTGTAGATGTAACACAGGCCCTCCTCATACCTGGCGCTAATGTTTCACTATAAATAAGAGGTGGTTGAGATTCAAACCCGCAACCTTTTGTCAAATTGGCTTTCTGATACTATATCAAGAAACCAATTCAAATAAAAACTTAAGCTGATGGTTAAACACCCAAGATATATTATGAATTTTAACAATTTAGACCGGAGAAAATACCAAATTTTAATGACAATGTATAGGAGTGAATTAGATTTTTGTTTAGTAGAAGTGGTTGCTTTTGGTCAATTATTTAGTTTGGTGGGCGGGGATTTCCTCATTGTATTGTCACTATCCTTGATCCGGATGGTTACGGGTCCAAAATTCTATTGTACTCACTTTGAATTCGCACCTTTTTTAAGGATTGGGTCTTTTTTTTGAGACCTATCGGATCCGGGTCGGATCTGGATCTAAAAAATATTTAACGGCTCTGGATCTAAAATTCAAATAGTCCATTTTTATTTGTCTTCTACATATAAATTATGCCCCCAACACTTTTTTCTTTTCCTATAATCATAATATATATAAATAATATATATGCTACTTGCTATTTGCTAACCCAATCACCTTATTTCATGAACTCGAACTAGTATTTATTATAGAATTTAAGCGTATATGGATAACGCTATGTGACTTTAGATGTTAAATTAGTATTAAATATTTGTAGAATACGATAATAACTCTCTTACAAATATACAAAAAATATAATGACTTACAAATGGTTCAAATTTGACAAATCAAAGAGATTATTTTAGATCCATTAAGGACCCTAGACCTATCAGATTCGGAGGGTCTGAGTCTAGGTCTGGAAATTTTGGACCCTTAGAGTCCGAATCCGAATTTGAATCTCAAAAAATTAAAAGGGTCCGGATTCGGGTCTGGTTGGACCCGCTCCAAACCAGCCCATGACCATCCCTAGTCCCTAGTCTTCATGGCCATTCTCTCGTGTGTTTCTTTTTTCTTTTTATTACATGTTAGAATGAGGCTTGCGGGAAGATCATGATTAATTGATAACACATTTTGTTGAAAGAGACGATTTCTTTAACAAATTGCATCACTCTGATCGGCTTAATATTCTATTAGAAAAAAATTTTAAATTTAAAAACAAACACGCGCTATTTCACCTTTTTTAACCTATTAAACTTGGTGTTTTAATCTATTGAAGTTTGTATTTTAATTTATTTGAGTTATGTTTAAAATTGGCACTTTAATCTGTTTAAAATTGGCACTTTAATCTGTTTAAAATTGGCATTTTAACCTGTTAAGTAATTAATCTATTGAAGTGAAATTTTAACCTATTGAAGTTAGTTTTTTAACATGTTAAAGTTGGTGATTTAACCTGTTTAAGTTGGTATTTTATACTGCTTAAGTTGATTTTATAACTTATTTAAGTTGGTGTTTTAACCTATTAAAGTTGTTATTTTAATCTAGTGAAGTTAGTATTTTAACCTATTCGAGTTGGTGTTTTAACATGTTAGAGTTGGTATCTATAGTATGTATTTTTGATCTTTTTACCCTTAGTTACATTACCTTATTACATTTAATCCAAGAAAAACCGTCAACAATCTGCTTTTTACCCTTTCTCTCTGCTTTTAAAGTTGTTACATATGACGCATCTAAAAATTGGTGAAAAGTCAAATGAGACTAATTAGAAAAATAGGAGGGAGTATATATTAATTGATTGCATAAATTATTATAGGCAGGAATTTAGTTACCTATTACTTAATCTTACAAAAACATTATAATTCATTCGTTTGTATGAAGTATTTAAGTATTACTTAATCTTCTTATTTTCTTATTTAGGTTTAATGAATTGATATAATAAAAAAAGGAAAAGTGTTAAAAAGTACCTAATAAAATTATTTTTTTTCCAAAGAGTACCAAATAAAAAAGTTTTGTCAAAAAATACCTAACAAAATTTTTTCTTTTCCAAAGAGTACCAAGTAACGTTTTCCATCAGTTGATCGTTAAATATAACGGTTGACTGGTCAAATTCAAAAAATTTTCTTCCTTATCTTCAATTTCTTTTCCAATTTAACTTCAATTTTGAGTAAAAAATAGAGGAAGAAGACAATGAAGAAATTATGTTAAGTACTTTCGGACAAACTGCAATCATGTGAAAACGATGATAAAGCTCATAAAAAAATTATGACAGACATTTTTTAATCATAAGTAAATATATATAAATAAAGATACGTAAAAATGGTATATTACTCAATTTAATTAATATTAGAATAGCTAAAAATGAAAGAGTGATTAGTTTTATTTTCCACGTAAGCCAACATCAGCCGATAAAATTCTTTCATCTTGTGAAGCTCCATGAGATTGACACGTGAAATTTTCTAGTCACTTTATTAGATTGTGTAATATGACGTGAAGACGATGATCATAAAATAATTATGACTTAAATTTTTTTAACCATAAGTAAATATATATTGTTTTTTTGAGAGAAAAAGCAAGCTAAGATTCAGATAGATTAAAATCGGAATATTAAGCATCACCTAACCAAGTTGGGGCAACAACCCAAACTTCATTGCTAAGACCACAGGCGGCCCATTTAGCAAGCAACCCCGTTACAAGAACGCAAGCAAAAAAGAAACGATAACGAGGATAAATAAGAACTAAAAACAAGACAATTCTCAATCACAGTTTGCACATGGCCCACACGTTTCTTAGAGCCATTCAAAGAATCCACCACCAACTTGCAATCACTCTCGATCTCAAGATGCAGCCAATTGAAATCTTTAGCTTTCGAAAGCGCCCATAAAATAACTTTAGCTTCGACTAAATCAGCGGACCCTTCTAACCACAACGTCTTCAAACCAAAAGCAATAAAACGACCATAGCTATCTCGAGCGACAAACCCAATCCCATGTTTATCATCATGTAAGGAGAAAGCCCCATCAACATTCACCTTGATAATCCCCACAGCAGGCTGACACCAAGAAACCTGAGAATTAGAAGAAACAGTCTTATCAAGACCATATGATAACGCCTTCTGGTACTCGCTAAGCGAATCCATCGATTTCCCAACACAGAGACAAGGAGGGTCAGCAACAGAGTTAAAAATAGCTTCATTTCTAGACTTCCAAACTTGCCAACAAAAAGTAAGGAAAGATCCAAACCCTTCCGACCCTTATTAACCCAAAACAAGTCCACAACATCTCTAAAGGAAGAGCCCATAGGATAACAGAAAGAGACGTGAGCAGCAGACCAAAATTCTTGCGTCCAAGGACAGTCATAAAGGAGATGCCTTAAATTCTCGTCTTTCCCACATCGAATACACCGAAGAAAATCAGAAACCCCTTTCTTGCACAAATTAGCATCATGCGGAATTATATCCCAACACACACGCCAAACGAACTCGGGAACTTTGGGAGGAACCTTTAGCTTCCATAGTCTACCCCAAGTAGGATTATGAACCAAAGAACACGAAGCGTGAAACGAAGAGAGGGAAGATAAAGACTAATGGGGCGTAGATCTTTCATTTCTTTCGGCTTCTTTACCTTAGGAATCAGAACCACCGTTGTATCATTAATGTTAGGCGGCATTCCTCCATTATTAAGAAAACGGACAGCCAAATCACACACCTCGTTACCCACTAAATCCTAAAACTTATTATAAAACAAAACAGGTAACCCATCAGGCCCCGGAGATTTCCCAGGATGCATACTACTCAAGGCACACAACACGTCATCCTTAGTGAAAGGCTTTGATAAAAGACCTCGCATCTCATCCGTCACCCAAATGTCAATCCCGTCAATATGATCCACAGAAATAGGAGGTCTAGATCTCTGAAACAAGGTATCAAAATAAGGACCACACGCATAATATCGTCCTGAGCTACACGAATCACCCCATCCGAATCCATTAAGGATTCAATCTTATTCCTCTTCCGACGGTGAGAAGCTTTATAATGGAAATAAGAGGTGTTCTTATCACCATCCCTAAGAACAAAAGGTTGACATCGTTGCCAAGCCGTTGTTTCAATCTTCCTTCGAATGCCGTGAATCTCATACTCGACTTGTCTTTCCTCCTTAATAATAGCAATCGTTTGGGACGTCGATCTCAATCTCTTAAGACGCTTTAGTAACCATCTAAATTTCTTATGAATAGCTTTAAAGGTATGATTTCCCCATTTTCCAAGCATTCTACCACACAAAGAGACTTTATCCGCCTAGGTACCGTCACTATTTCTCCCTGAAGAAAACCAAGCATCCTGCACAACATCCCGAAAGTCATCCACATGTAACCATTTCGCTTCGAACTTAAAAGGCCTATGATCCCAAGGGGCATCCCGATCGAGAAAAGGAACATTCTTACTTGCCCTCACAATAAGAGGCATGTGATCCAAGGAGTCCCAAGAAATATTTTGGACACTAAAGGAAGGAAAGAGATCGATTCAATCATCATTAGCCAAAGCCCGATCCAATCTCTCCTCAATAAAACAATCTCCTCCAGGATTCCACCAAGTAAACAAATGACCCGAACAACCCAAGTCTTTAAGCCCATTAACCTCTATCGCACTCCTAAAGTCCAAAATCGAAGATAAATCACAAACATTACCCCCATTTTTCTCAGCTTCATAAAGAATCTCGTTGAAATCACCCGCTAAGAGTCAAGGCATAGAAGGCGACTCCCCAAACTCACGAATCAAATCCCAAGTTCTCCACTTTTGACCAGATCCCGACCACCCATAAATGCCAATGCCTCGCCAAAATTCGCCCGAATCACATTTGACGACAAAATCAATACATCTATGCCCCATCGATCTAATGCTCTAATCAACATCGTTAGTCCGAAACAAAGCCGAACCTCCTGAACGCCCAATAACATCAACCCAAACACCATGATCAAAATGCAACTTCTCGTGAATCTTAGTCATCTCGGACGCCCACGGTTTAGTCTCACATAAAAACACAATATCAGGAGAATGAGTATGGATAAGATCCGTAAGAGAAAGAACTGCCTCAGGACTCCCCAATCCACGACAGTTCCAACAAAGAAAGATCTTCATTGATCACCGAGGGCCCTATAAGTGGGACCCGCCACAAACGACTCCACATGAGAGCAACTATTATCTATCTTAACATCTACCCTACGTTTCTATCATTCCCTATCACAAATAACATTCTGATCATCACATAAAGGCCGTTTACAAAAATAACCTGCATGACACTGTTCATGAGCTATGGAATTAGAAAACATACGAGCACGACGCCTCCACCTTCTACCCGAATTATTCCCACAAGGCAAACAATCAGTCATAGCAATTGGAACCTCAATAAGCCCCACCTCTTCATTGTCATAATTCAAAGACCCCACATTAACCTGGTTGGGAATCTTAGGCGACACTTTATTCAAAACAGCATTATTCTCAGCAAAGTCATTCGACACGTTTTTATTCAAAGTAGCACTATCCTCCACAAAGCCTTCATGAGAAGGGGAACCCATTTCAGACACCACGTGTTCGATCCCTTGACAAAGCAAAGAACGGTTACTATTGTGCTTAATTGAGGAAGAAACAATAGCAGGTTTATCAAGAGAGACTTTCTTGAAAATGTCGGCCATCTCCTCTACCACTTCTCTATCCAGAACAATTTTCTCAACAACAATCTTTTTAGTAACAAAAATTTTTTTGACCTATCGGCTTCACCAGTAAATCCCCACCCAAAATTTCCTCCTTCTCATTCACCTCTTGAGAAAATTTCCATGGCGAAGCCCTTAACGAAGCACCGTATTTTTTCTCTGGAGTGCAATCCCCCTCAACCTCCATACATTCATTAGTTCCATGCCCAAGCCGTCCACAATAAAAACATAGCATAGGGAGACGCTCGTATTAACCGGAATGGAACATATTTACCCCCCCCCCCCCCCCCCGAATCTTCAATTATACACGGTCGCAAAGAGGAAGACGAACATCAATTTTGACCTTTACCCGCAACGATTTGTCAAAACAACCCCTATTAGGTGGAGAAGCTTCCAAGAAAGTACCAACCTTATTTCCAAGAACCTTTGCATTCTCGTGGTTTCCCCGACCTTTGAAGGGAAGGTCATAGAATCTTGCCCAAATAGGGAAGTAAAACATATCCAAATCAGAAGGTTTCACAGCAAAGTCAATCTCCTCAAGAAGAAGCGGGAATTTGTCAAAATACCAAGGTTGTCCATCCAAAATCCGCTTATTTGAAACAGACTTCTTCCAATACTACTAATCTCAACTTCGTTTTTAACCATCCACACATTCTTCATAGTCGAAATGAAAGCACTGGGATTAGGAACTCTAGCGGACCACAATTTTCCAACAATTCCAAGAGCAATTCTGTCATCATCCACAACCCCCTCACCACCGCCATCTTCAACCCATCCAACAGGTTCATAATCTTCCCCATGGGAAGTCCCTGATCCTGCTCCTCATTCCCCAAAGCATTCTTGGCACCAATCGTCCCAATCCCCTCATCCTCATGATCCTGGCACGAATCCTCCCCAAAGCCAACCCCAACAGACCCAATAACAATGTGACCACCATCCCCAGTCACATTATCTTGAGGAACGGTAGCTGCCTTACGTGACAAAGAAAACGAAAACTCCATTAAAGAAGACCTAAACAGCCCCAAGAAAAAAAAGTAAATATATATTATTAAGATAAAAAGATGGTAAATTACTCAATTTAATATTTTTTAGAATAGATAAAATTACATATTGACTAATTTCACACCGTAAGCCAATATCAACGAATAAAACTCTTTCATTTTTATGGGGCTCCATGAGAATGACACGTGAAATTTTTCAGTCTTTTCATTAGATTGTATGATGATATGATATAATATGATGTGAAGTCAATAATAAAACTCATAAGAAAATTATTATTTACATTTTTGTAACATAAGTAAATATATATTACTCCCTCCGTTCTCCAACGTATTCCCATTTGGAATATTCCACCTTAAGGAGAGAGAAATTTAATTAATATTTTTCACACATATTTAGAAGATACACTAGTGGAAAAAATGTTATCTGCTGCGCTACAAATGCTGCGGTTTTAATAAGACGCAGCATAAAGTAGGTTACAAAAGTCACGAAAAAAAAAAGTCTTCAAAGGCTGCGGTTTTTGCATGACCGCGACAAAGGCTGCGGTTTTTGAGCATTGACCGCAGCATATGTTCCTTTTTAAAAAAAAAACCCAAGTGTCGTGCACTATATATATGTATGTTAGGGCTTTTTATTCTTCTTACTTTAAAACCCTATGCGGCGCATTCAGATCCCATTTCTTCTTCCTTCTTCTTCCTTCTTCTTCCTTCTTCCTTTTTTTTAAGTAACGTATGGTTCTTTGAACAACCGTTCTTTGAAACTCTTTACAGCAAGTGTAACTAATACAAATTTTTTTAAGAGAAAAAGGAAGTTTTTGTTCTAAGTAACGTATGGTTCTTCTTCTTGGATTTGAAGAGACAAAGATGCATGAAGAAGCGAAAATGAAGCGCATGGTTCTTCTTCTTTACAACATAAAAAGGAAGTTACAGACAAGTGTAACTACTTCTATGTCAAGGACTACAAATTTATTGATATATGAATGGTGATTTGAATTTCATAAATCTTGTAATAGGAGCAGATTTTTCGTGTATTGTATTTTGTCTGTGTAACTTGTATTTATAGACATTTGAATTTCATGAATTAATTTCATAAGTAATAATAAACGAAATGATTCATTTTAATTTTCATTTGTGTTATTGTATCTGTCGAATTTGCAATTTTGGATTTGGTTTGGGCATTATTTTGGAGTTTATGAATGAATGATTCATACACGAAATGCATCAATTAAAATGGAAAAAAAAAACAAAAAAGGGGTTATAGGCTGCGGTTTTTCAAAAAACCGCAGCATATGGTCCATTTTTATTTAAAAAAAATGGACTATATGCTGTGGTTTAAAACCGCAACATATATTGGCAAAAAAAACTGCAGCAAATCTTGTTTTTTCCACTAGTGATAAAATATATCCATGTGAGATCTTATTAGATTTGTCTAAAAAGGATCTTGAAGCATATCAAAAGGCCATGGAGGGTGATGCTACTTCTGCTTTTTGTGATTCTACACCTTCTCCTTATGTTGAAGAAAAACTACCACCAAATGTTCTTGAATATTTTTTGACTCTCCTTCTGATGTAAATCCTTTAACTCCATCTAATGTTAAAGAAGATGAAGTCAATTTGGTTGTCTCTGACACTCCTGAGGAAGTTATTACTTTAAGGGCTAAAAAAAACCCTAAGAAACGTACATGATGTTTGTAAGGCTTTTTGGAATTCCTTTTTTTAAAAACTTATGATGATAATTTGGTGTTGGTGATGTTTGCTATTGGATTATATTGATTTGATGATGTTGTTGATGAAATTTGTTGGTTTTTCGTTTTTTTATCCCCTGTTTTCATTTATCTTTATCTGAATTTTTTGATCCAAATTATGTTGTTGAAGTTGTTTATTTGGTGTATATTCTGGAAATTTGTTGTTTGTGTTTTTTAACCCCTATTATGATTTTTCTTCATCTGAAATCTGTTGGTATTTCATTTTTTTAATGCCTGTTTCTGAAATTTGTTGTTTATGCCCCTATGATGTTTGTGTAAGCTGGTGTTTTTTGGCCTAAAATTTGAAACAATTCCTGTATGTACTTGGTTGAGTAGCAATTGTTTAACATAAACACATCATTTGATTTTTGTACTCATGTCAAGTTGCTTCATTTCTTGATGAAGAGTATAAAATCTGAGAGGGTTAAAAACCTCAATGATGAATCAGGGGGCATAATTTCTGAAATTATCAAAATATAATGAAGCAACTTATTATAGCATTTCATTTAAGTGGTGTTGTAATGAAATCCACACATTAGTTAAGGTCTTTGGATGTAACTCTCTGAATGCATCTTCCACTACTGTGATTAACTCAGTCATGTTCTTTGGATGTAACCGTATTTGTTTGCTATTTGGACGAATGAGTGAGTCACTTACTTTTAGTGACAACATTTCTAGGAAAATAAGATGCCTTAACTCATTGGTGAGCCTTGACTTACATTGATCTTGTTGTTGTGGTTTTGATGCTTCTATTTGATGTGGTTCTTCCTCCGAATCTGAGCTGGACTATAGATCCTATGAAGTTGATCCAAAGTACCAAGCCCTCTATTGTTCATCATCACTATCTGAAGCCATTGAAAGGCTAATGATGTTGCTGATTTTGGCTTATGTTGATCTTAATGTGAGGCTACTAGTTCTGATTTTAGTGTTGCTGGAATATTTTGATGTTGCTCAATGGGGCTACTGTTCTTATCTTACAGTGAGCAAGGTTGTTAGGATCGGGATTCTACGTAGGATCGTTGAGGGGGTAGGATCGAAATCGGTAGAATCGGATCGTAGGATCGTGCGATTCTACAAATATGCATTTATAAGCTTTAGATAACTTATTTTCAATTGTATTTGTTCTTTTTTTAAGTTTTATGTTTTAAATTAGGGAAAAGTGTCAAAAAGTACCTAATAAAAAATTTTTTTTCAAAAAAGTACCTAATAAAAAAATATTTTCAAAAAAATACCTAACAAAAATTTTTCTTTTCAAAAGAGTACCAACTAACGGCTGGGGTTAAGTTTTCCGTTATCTTTTTTTGCCTATCTTTAAAAAGTACCTAATAAAAAATTTCTTTTCAAAAAAGTACCTAATAAAAATTTTCTTTTCAAAAAAGTACCAAGAACACAACATAATTATCCAATACAAACACAATATTAATATATAACTCTAAAAACATTATCCATAAAAAGTTCACACATCATCCAATATAAATACAATAATAATAATAATAATAATAATAATAATAATAATAATAATAATAATAATAATAATGAAAAGTGTCAAAAAGTACCTAATAAATTTTTTTTTAATAAACGGTCAACTTAACACCAACAGTTACTTGGTACTCTAGGTTTGTGTTGGATGATGTTCTTATGTTGTGTTTGTATTGGGTGATGTGTGAACTTGTTTATGGATGATGTTTTTAGAGTTATATATTATATTGTGCTTGTATTGGATAATTTTTTGTTGGGTATTTTTTTGAAAATATTTTTTTATTAGGTACTTTTTTGAAAAAGAAAATTTTATTAGGTACTTTTTGACACTTTTCCCTTTAAATTAACACTTATTTAACTTGAACTATTAAGTTTTGTAAATATTTGTACGATTGAAATTACCCTTGTAGGATCGGATCGTAAGATCATAGGATCGTAGAATCGTGTTATGATCCTACCACTTAAATTATGGAGCTATGTAGGATTGTACGATTCTACCAACATTAAGATCCTATCTACGATCTGGATCGATCGCCTAATTTTGGATCGTAGGATCGTAGAATCGTTGATTAGAATCGAGATTCTGATAACCATGACTGTGAGGCTATTGTTGCTGGAATGGTTTAATGTTCATGAAAGGGGCTGCAGTGAGGCTACTGTTTGTGATTTTACTCAATTTGGGTTGATGTATCAATGAAATCAGCAGCTTATATAACTAAAATAGAATTGGTAAGGTCATTTTTTTCATGTAATGGTTGTAATAATTCAGATTAGGATCCATGTTTCTGAAATTTGGCCAATGCAAGGCCATTATTTCTGTTTTGTTTTATTTTTAGATTAGAATGGAGGGATTAAATTCCCTCCTTTTTTTTAAGATCAAAGAAGTAAACTTACCAAATTACGAAAGTTGGTTACTTTCCCTCCATGTATTGTTCTCTTTCCTATTTAATGAATAATGAAATTTGATTTTGTTTTTCTTTATTAAATTATATCTACAATTTTTTTCTCTCTTCTAATTCTAATACAATCATTTTTCCCACTAATATATAATTAAAATACTACCCACTACCACCAAACATTCCATCTTTCTTAATATTTGAGAAAAATACAAAGTGGAGCATCAAAAAAGAACGAAGGGAGTAATATTTAATCAAAATATTGATTTATAACGATACGTAAAAGTAATATAGTAATAAAATGTTATTTTGATTATGTATAACATATAATGTTAATTGTCTTAAATTTCACATAAAAATTTGGACGATTTTTTATTTAATTTTTAAATTATAACAAAAACTAAATCTGCCCGTCTTGTATGATATCGTCTCAGACGGGCCCATATAATTAGCCCATTACTTTAAGGAAAAATTACCTTGAATAATCCAACCCATTCGTTATTTTCTTACAACTTTAAGGGGTATCTGCGTAGACTAAACTTGGGTAACCTGATGACCTGCAATAGTAGCTAATTCACCAAACAAGTAAACTAAAAAATGATTTATAATTAGAGAAAACTTTTAAAATTTTACATAAAAAATTTCTAACTAATAAAAAAAATCATACATTTTTTAAACATTTTTTTTGATATTTTATTTTAATTTTTCTTTTTTTTAAATAAAAATTGCTGGAGCAAGTCATACGATCATTGGATTTACTCTAAAAAAATACCTCTCAAAGTCGGGATTATTCATGGTTAATCAATAGGTGAGATTATTCATGGTTAATCAATAAGTGAGATTATTGTAAGAAAATCACAAATAGGTTAGATTATTCTAGGTAATTTTTCCTTACTTTAATTAATTACCTTAAGATCGTAAATGATCGTTTTAAGGTTATGAGTAATCACTCTAAGACTAAAAAAGTAATTATTTTAAAATTGTAAGTAATTACTTTAACTTTATAAGTGATCACTTTAATACAAAGAATTTATATTGGACCAGCCCAATATAGATGGTCTCACTGTGAGACCGTCTCATTTAAGAATTAGTGAAAATAATTTCAGTGAACATTTCCATATGTAAAATCACTAAAAACAATCTATATACTTCTATATAAATATACAAATTTATCAATGTATACAAATGTACTTTCTGATTTACATATGAAGATCAAATACATGGTACATATTATCGAAAATTTGAAATAGATAAGATTCTTAATAAAAAAAAAGCATGCAATAAGATCCAAATCAAACTTATTTCAAATATAAGCGCCTGATAACCCAAAGCACAGGTTCGGGTCTGTTCGCACTTAGTAAGTGCGAACAGTAATAAACTGGTCAAAAAAAATCAAGTGTTTGTTCGCACTTAGTAACTGCGAACGTGTCAAACATGGTCAACATGCTGATTTTAAGACAAGAGCTGTTCGCACTTAGTAAGTGCGAACAGCCTGAAAATCTAAAATAGGCTGTTCGCTGTTAGTAAAAGCGAACAACCTGTTTCAGTTTTTCAGTCTGTTCGCACTTACTAAGTGCGAACAACCTGAACCTAAGGTTTGCGCATTACACGCTTATTTTTGGAATAAGTTTGATTTGAATCTTATTGCATGCTTTTTTTTGATTAAGAATCTTATTTATTTCAAATTTTCCATATTATCCGACTCTAATGAGCGGTCCTCCAAAGAAAAAACCCACTGGTCCACAAATCACAACCAAGTTAAAAAAATCTGAAAACTTGAACAAAATAAGCTTATTATTAAAAAATTGCTCAAAATGTTCAACTTTCCAAAGCCTATTTTGGGATTTTCTTAAAAAAAAATCATTTCTTTATTTTTTCAAAAAATTACATGTATTGGTGGTGACTGTGTAAGATGATATTGGCTATTATGATTCCTTAACCAAAATTCACAAAAGAATACTCAATATGTTTCAGCAACTGTGCTATATTTCTTCAAGACATACCATCATTTGCACCCTGCAATCGTAGAGCATTGTTCCATTGAATGAATGGCTTTGTAATTTTAAAAACTCCCAATAGAGCCATATGGTCTGATGACCAGAAAGGGGAAGGAAGTGTAGCCACACCCATCAAGTTCGGGAGCTCCAAAATACCTTTAACTTCCACGCTATCCTCTGTAAGAACTAATCCGGTTTAGTATCTACCTACACTTCTCTTTCAGCATAATAAATATATTACTAATAGTAATAATTGCAACCAGAATTAGTGCACATGAAGTAAATGATTTATCAAAATCAAGTCTTTACTCAGTTGGAAAGCAAGTATCATTTTTCGGGAAAAGCTTTAGGTTTGATCTCACCTAGCCCTCGTCTTCCCTCACTCTATCCTATAATCCAAAAAAGTAGATTATTTAGGATATATGTTAGCGATAAATTCTCACGCTAATTTGTTTTGATTCATGAAGTTGACCGCATATTAATGAGATAAAGGATTTTGCTATTTTTGTATCTGACCAAAAAACATGTAGAGGTTGAAGAAAGAGATCTATAATTATTTAGTAGCAAAACATATTATGACTGCGGCAAGCCTATGAGTCTAGAAAATAGCATGCATCACCGTCACTAACACACTAGATAGGGCTCCTACATACTTTGGGGTAAAGAAAGTACAGAGCTTTGCCTCTTCCATCAATCAAGAAAAGAGAAGATGAAGAAAGATAACACAGAAAACTAAAACTAGGCAAACAACTCAAAAGGCATAAACTGAAGAATACCTGTGTAAAAGATATAATCCAGGGTACTTCCACGGGATTGATTCAAACGGGTAAAAAAAGGTTCGTGTGTTTCAGGATCCATCATGACCATTCTTTTTCCTTCGCTATCATTGACAGCCTTGAGGTATGCAGATGCATATGCACTTGCCTGTAGCAAAGTACTAATCGTATTAAATCAAAATTAGATTAGACGTTAAAAATGTTGAAATCTTGAAAAAGAAATTCAACTTCTTAAAACTACTGGACGCAAGCTAAAGCATTACAATTCCACAACTGATTTACCCGGACTATTATACCCATATCTGACCTGGATACAAGTTCCAGTGTCCAATTAACTTGGCTTTTTTATGAAAAATAACTCAACATTTGAACCAAAAATAAAGTGTCCCAAGTGTAGATCCATATCCAAGTGTTCTGACTCGGTGAGATAAAAAGAAGAGTCCAGAAAACAAAGTGCACAAGTACAAAAAAGACTATCCATTCAGAACTTGAGTGTTGTGTTGAGATTCATAAAAACATTGTAAGGGATGCAAATTTGAAGTTACCAATCTCATCGAATGTTGAAGTTTGAGACGCTCAAATATATGTAAGGGATCAGTGGTGTCCGTTGATTTAGGATTCACCATACTTTTTGTAAGTAGAACATAAGGATCACTGCATAAATAAATATTATTTGAGAAACAAATCATGAGAAAGAAAAAAGAATGACTGAAAAAAATTGCATGATTTTCAAATTGACTATATTTGCAATCAGTGGAAAGCATAAAAAAAATAAATTTGCAAATGACAATGCCACAACAACATGCAAGCCTTAATCTCAACAATGTGGGGTTGACTACATGAAGCCAAACAAATCAACATGAGATGGTTGCTAATAAAGACTATTTTCTGATTTTAACACTAATTTACGAGTACAACAAAGAAATTAAACAACATTCCATTACCCTCACGGCCCGTTTGGTAATCGGTACTAAATAGTGGCAATAGTAATGATAAGTTGGTGTAACTTTGGTAAGAATATCTCGACAAATTTAATGGCCATACTTATTCTCTTTCAACAATCTCATTTTTTCACAAAATTTATTCCAATGCATTACTATTCAAACATGTGGTGTTAGGAGGTAGGGGGAAATTGTGAACAAAATTTCATTATCACGGGAATGACATGATAATATCATAAAAATTTACACTACAAATCATTCCCATTACCACCAATTAGTGCCGTTAACCAAACAGGTTATCAATGTCGTTGGCTCCCATGTAAGAGGGGTTTAGGAATCAATTCCAAGAATCACTCAATGTCATACGTTCTTGCCAATCTCAATTTTTTGTTAGTTCTTTCTCGTTTAAGCTCCTCAAAGTCCTCCACTTTTTAAAGTCATTAGCTTACCTATATTTGCTGAATGCTCAGCAGTCGCAGAGACTCACAGGCCAACAACTCTATTGATCAAAATAAATCAGCTTGTATTGTTTAAGTTGCACCTCTTTTATAAAGATGTAAATATTAATTTATAGTTGGTGAATAAGACAAATAACAAGTAGCATAAAGTAATGAGTGGATAAGATTGAAAGAACAAATAAATATACGGATGAGATTAAAAGAGAATTGTCGTGACCATTACCAAAAAAGTGTGCAAAGTAAGTGGAACAACTTAAACAGAAATTGGGTGCAAATTAAATGGACTGAAGAACTAAGATGGTGCAGTAACTTCAATTACTTCTGCAAGTTGACTCATTACTTAAAGTCTTCAATATAGCATAGAAGGGAAACATTTCAGACATGAGAACAAGAAAGTGAATCATTTTGCTTCTTATTTATGTAAAGCAAGTAACTATCAACCAAAATATCTTCTTTTTTATACAAGGGAAAACATCCATCACCCCTTCCCCCTTTTACTTCCTCTTTACCCAGCCTAGCGGGAAGAAACATAAGTGGAATTTGGGCATGTAATGTGAGAGCAAGAAATTTAATAACAATCCATTACATCAGTACAACCGATTAGTAACTCACCGACAGAAAGTAGTCACAGACTTGTAGTACCATACAAAACATTTCTCAAATACGACAAGCACATTGCTCTAGTAATGAAGAAATTTAGATTGTTGTTAACACAAATAAATTAATTGGCAGCTCTACAAGAGATTTGAAACCAAGATCTAGCAATGGCTGAGACCTAAGAAGGGCGTTCAAATAACAAGAGCATATAGCTAACAATTATTGGTACCTAGCAGTGAACGTAATATACCAACAAAAATGCCCAGCATTCACCATGGAATTAATACTAGAAAAATTCAAAAATGTATCCTCATGTAGAGAAAAGGTGCCTCACCTTCCAGGAAGAGAGTTTAAATCCCCACATATAAAGAGAGGCATTCTTGGGTCAATAATCTTTTCAATCTCATTAATAAGATCAGAAACCTTTACATACAAAAAGACCCTCAAGTCAAGCTTTGGCTATGTCAACATATGCATATAGAGACCATAAAGCATATATGTACCTGGAGTAATTTTATATCTGGGAAACCCCTGCCGGCGTATATGTGTGTATTGACCTGCAAATTAAGAAATAAACCTGTCAAAATTACAAGAAAATAAACATTAACATTAGTTCAGATCACTTAGAATTGACACAACATAAACTAAACTGCAGATAAAGATGAAGTCTGAAATATGCAGATAGCAGTAAATCTTAATCAAACACAACTTTTAAACCACACTGACACTACTGACCACACAAAGCCTAGAAAAAGGTGAAGCATTCTCAGCCGCATTGTCCACCATCTCCAATATGACAACAAGAGCTACATTACCCTGCAAAACATTCATTAGCAACAATGATCATCAAGACGATTCAAAGGAGACTAATCGAAAAGCCTGAGGACTCATGTCTCTCCTCTCCTTTTTCTGTCATCTTTTAAGAAAAACACACAAACAAATACTTTTTTTTTCTCTTCCATTGATTGAGGAAACTCAAGCTACACTAAAAAAACATATATTATATTACACAATGTTTTACAAAAGATATATATAACCAAAGAAAAAAAATTAATATAGACCTTAATCACACGAACTCCAGCTTCATTTCTCATGATTGGATCCAGTTTTGCCATCAGTGACAATGCAGTTTTGCTGTACTCAAGCTACAATCAACGAGTAAATAAAATATCATAAATGAACACAAAAATGTATCAAGATTCAAATCAAGACCCCTATATCCCTTGAAGAAAACTTTTGTCACCTCATATGATATGATGTGCCTAAATATGTGATTGCGGAAAAATATGGCGCATCCATCAGTTGTGTAGCCATTACCTGTGTATACCTGAGTGAATTACAAATGTAAGAAAAATGAGAACGCATGTCCCACAACATTGAACACCAACTGGTTAAAAGATGATCGTTGACCAGTAAATTTATTACCTTCATCGAGGTCTGAATGAATAATACAGAGTATATAATAGCCATAGGAGCAATCTAGTTAAATTCTTAATGTTGCCAACGTAGAAAATCAAAATCCATATAAAAAAAAGCCAGTTCTAAGCATACCTATTCAATAAACAAATTTTGATAAATACCTCTCTAGTCCTTTTCTTGTAGACAGCAGAATAGCCATACTTTTCCAGCTCTGGCTTGAAAAAATTCTCAAAGTGATCACTTTGAACCTGAAGTAGAAACAGTATTAAAAGTACAAAACCCAAAAATGACAAAATTGATGAAAAAGGTTCCTACCATGTCCAAGTTTAAAACACAACCTAAATAAAATTTTCATTTCAAGTGAATTCCGCTGAAGCCTTCACTTCCTATACGATAATTTTATGGGTATGGCTAACAGGTAGATCAAGCACACAAAAGTAGCAAGTCAAATGTTCAAAAAGTTTAGAGCTATTACCTCTTGAAGGCATAAAATATCTGCATCATACAGCATTATTTCATCAAGCAGATTTTTCCGGCGGTATTCCCATCTCAAGGCCCATTGTGGACAGGAAGGATATTTGTTTGCATAAGCATATATATCCGACAGAATGTTATAAGTTAGAATGTTAAAATTTGTAGTCGCCTCCAACTTTTCTTGCTCTGCTAAATCTGGAAGCCATACTATAGAACGAGGTGATAACTTTAGCCTTTGAATGATAGGGTCGGTCACAAAAATCTCCTTTCCACACAAAGACAATTCTGATTGATAAAGGCTTGAAGATTGCAGCTGGAAACTAAAGCCAACACCATCAGAAAATGGTATCAAACCATCTGAAAAACCCAACCTGTTAACCCACTCCCTTCCGGTTGGTAAAACCACTTTTAACTTTTCATCAAACCATGAAACCATATCCCCAGGTGGCCAAGATCTATATCTCTTGATTTTTCCCAACTCTTTAGTATCCTCATTAAAAATATTGTTGTCAATTCTGTACTGATGATACATAATGTGCTTCGTCCATGCATCCTGGTAGCACTTATTTGAGCAATGATAACTGTACTGGATAGGCACCCCATATTTTACACAATCTGTACATTGTACAGTTGCTACAACATTGATGTGCATCGAACAATTGCGCAAATCTTCATGTTGGATGCCAATTTCTTGCTCTGGAATCCTGATTTTACAATTTCTTAAGTTTAGTCGTACAATCATTTTTTTTGTTGTTGAGGGGGATTCAAGAGAAGGATGAAGATAGCAATACGGGACTCAATGACGGGAATTCTCACAATCAATCCAACTAAAATATAAGACAAAGTGTTATAACTATCAAGTTTTTTTTTCCAGGTAATATCACATACTTACCTATTCCAAACAAAAAGGAAGATACAACTATTTAGCAAAGTATATTTTTGTTATTTCAAAATATTATTCATTAAAGACTTAGATTTCCTCTACATAAGTAATTTCTTTCCAATGCTACTCATATATAGTCTTACTATGAAAACTTGAACTCACAATCCATACATCACTTTCCTTTTGTACAAAAATAATACAACATATCTTGATTTTAATTCCTCTAATTTTCTAATACGGGCACTCATACACCAAGAGTCCAAGATATATATTTTCTAGAAGTTGCAAAAAAGAAATCATTTAGTAATCCATTCAAGCACTTCTCACTGGACATACATCTAGAGTATGCTTCAGCCAATAGTTTAACACTGTCTTATGTTTCATTATTGTCCATAAAACCAAGACATTTTTATGAAAATTGTGTGATGAATTGGGTCAATGGGTTCAAGGGCATTATCGACATTTCACATTTAATTAGTCTTATGTTTTGTTAGCTAGATTAGTTGTTATTTTGTAATAGTCTCTTAGGGCTTAGGCAATGTATAGAGCCACTCTTGTAATAATTGATTAGCTTTTGATGAATTGAATAAGGAAAGTCCTTTTGGGAGTTAGTGGGCAAATTCGAAGTGTCCATACTATCGGTTTCGGTAACGGGTATTGACCGGTGTGTTAAAATTGCAATCCTTGTGAGAGATCTTGCATTAAAAGCGCAAGTTCAAACACAGTATTCCACAACTTTCCTACAACAATTCATAATAGTTTCCTAATTGTAACTATGGGTTCTTAGGTAAAATAAACCCCAATTTAGGTTTCTGATACGACTCAAGCTACATCTCCAGCCCCTACTATTCGATTTACTTACAACAGGAGGAAGAAAGTCTAGATTCTTCTAGAAGACTTTTTTTGAAATGTTATTTTTAATATGCTGAGGTGTAATGAGTTTGTTAGGAAAGTTGTTATGGCAGTTTCTAGAGTTATGAGGTGGCAAGGGTGGTTATTTCCCCCTCTCATATACTATAAATAATAGGGTAAAAAGGTGTGAGATCATGCTCTTTGTATTCTCTGAGTTCTTTGTAGGAGTCTGGGGCCACTCGAAGAGCTCTACCCATTTCTCACGTAATACAAATCCTTTCCCTTATTCTCTTGTCATCTTCTTTCTTCTTGTTATTGTCAAATTGCATTTCTGTGATTGAGTACTTTCTATCAGTTTCCTACAACAATTCATGAATTGCCTTTCTTTTTACAATGCTACTCTTGCCATGTTCAAGCACAACAATATTCCACAACTCTCCTATAGGTATGGATATTGCAAAGTAAGACATATGAAAAGACATTAATCTTAATTATACTATTTAAAATTACAGGAAATGCATATGAAGGGACCTAGATCTTCATCGTTATATTTACTTAAGTAAGACAAAAAAAGTGACATGAACTTTATGTATAGAAGATGCATTTTCTCATTTAATGAAACATGTTTCATAAGATTTGTCTTTTCTCTACAAAAACATATTACACCCTAAAAATAATCAAGTAGTTTCTTATTTTGTACTAGTATACGTGGTGAAGCGGTCCTTAGCTGTTGACCAAAATAGAGGAGCGGCGATTGACGTTCTTTTATCTCTAATCGGTGAAATACATACTAGATTATACAACATGAGATTCACGCATCAAGGGTATGATATTCTTTTATATTTGATAATACATAAATGTAAACGATTTTGGATTAGATGTTAAGAAACGTTTCTTGGAATTCCTCTTAGCACAATTAAAATCCTACATTAGTGTCCTCCATGCCAGTGCTTCAGTGGGCGTCAAGGATGTATTTTCTTTGATCTTAAAAAATGTCCTTCTCATTTGGGCTATTCAATCATCATGAAACACGACATTTCTCTTAGATCCTTCTTGATGATCCATCCCTTTAGAGCAACAACAAAAATCATAACTCTTAACAATTGTAAACTTTTATTGCGAAATGTGTTCTTCTAATCATTTCCCTATAGTAGCTCTCAAGGTTATTAGGATCGGGATTCTACCTAGGATCGTTGAGGGGTAGGATCGAAATTAGTAAAATCAGATCGTACGATCGTGAGATCGATCCTACAGATTTGCATTAATGTGCTTTGGATTACTGATTATCATTTATATTTGTTCTTTTTTTATGTTTTAAGGTTTAAGTAAAAACTTATTTGATGTCATTTATTAAGTTTTGAAAAAAAAAATACTTTTAGTGATAATTTTTAAATTGCAAATCAAGAAAAACTTGAATTTTATAGAGGTATTTATACAATTATTTCGTATATATATTTATACGTAAGCGAAATCTGTATTATATGAAAATATTTTGCGATTGAAACTACCCATGTAAGATCGGATCGTTGGAACGTAGGATCGTGGAATCGTATTATGATCCTACCACCTATATTTTTTAGCTAAATAGGATCGCGCGATTATACCAAATTAAGATCCTACCAACGATTCGGATCGGTTGACTATTTTTGGATCGTAAGAACTAAGATCGTGGAATCGTAGATCAGAATCGGGGTTCTTACAACTATGATAGCTCTCCTCTTACCACTAGCTCACTTCCTCATTTTTATCTAGTTCAAACTTAAAGCACAGTATTCATGGTGGAAATATAACCAAGGTTGTAATGCTGCATGTTAGGGTGTTTTGCATGCTCATATGACAAGCTAGTTGATCATAATATTTTTTTGGAAAATTTGCCATGAATAATCCCAACTATCACCCGTTGGCCAGAAATAATCCCAACTATTGATTATTTTTTAATAATCCTAACTATTGATAACGTTTGCTGAAAACAGTCCCGTT
Source organism: Amaranthus cruentus (assembly GCA_019425755.1). Classification (NCBI taxonomy): domain Eukaryota; kingdom Viridiplantae; phylum Streptophyta; class Magnoliopsida; order Caryophyllales; family Amaranthaceae; genus Amaranthus; species Amaranthus cruentus. The sequence continues at coordinate 553,332 of CM033465.1, read as the reverse complement.
AGGTTTGCAACCGGCTCTAGCAGGTTAACTTAAGTAATTTTATTTTTACCTTTTTTTTGTCTTTCCTTCATCATAAAATAGGTAAATTCAAAGTCAAAGCAATCCCACCCTTTCATCTTCAACACTCATGTCAGAATTCATCTTCAAAAACCCATTACAATACTTCCACCATTGATGACCAATTTCTAACCCTAGAATTTACTGCTGTTGATTTCGCTCATCTTCAAAAACGCAAGAAAAGGTTTTGAAGGTCACTGCTGTTGAAGGTGCCTCCACATCCCACCACAGCAGCAGCAGGTGCTGCTTGTATGTGCCTCCACAGCCCACATGTGCTTACAATTGCTTTGACCTTTCAATAATTCATTGCTTTCAACATGTGCTTACAATTTGTGGAATCTGAAGCTGTTGTTTTTGTGCAAATACATTGCTTTCAATAGCTTTCAATAATTCATATGTAAATACAATCACAAAACATAGCTTTTAATACCTTTCAATAATTCATTGCTTTCAATAGCTTTGAATACTTAGAAGAAGAAGAATTCATTGAAGATTTAGGGTTTAGGATAAATGAAGAAGAAGAAGATGGAGAGGATGAAGGATGAAGGATGAATGAAGAATTAGGGTTTAGGATGAATGAAGAAGAAGAAGATGGAGAGGATGAAGGTTGGGTTTGAATGAAGATTTAATGAAGAAAGTTTTTAAAAAAAAAGGAAAAAAAAATTTACTTCAAATAACCTGCTACAGTCGGTTCCAAACCAAACGGGACTGTTTTCAGCAAACGTTATCAATAGTTAGGATTATTAAAAAATAATCAATAGTTGAGATTATTTCTGGCCAACGGGTGATAGTTGGGATTATTCATGGCAAATTTACCTTTTTTTTTTTGGCAAGTACTAGTTGAGAATAATAACTTGAGGCTTACTTATGAATAAAAGAGTTAATCTGACTGTTGCCTATGCTCTTGTTGCATGAAAAATAAAGGCTTACACATGATTGAAAGATTAAAACCTTACATCCTTCTTTAATACTGCTTAGTAGCTAAAGTTCCCCTACACTTCTAGTAGAAGGTCAGTACACAAAATCGGATATCAGTTTACATTCTAACACAACAATCTAATACTATGTACCCTTAGACTTGGATATATTCTTTCATTAGCATTTAACAGTACTGCTGGCAGAACAAACAATGTTTGTATACAACTTCACATTATACCTAATTAACGTAGCTACAATTAGCAGATTGCTTTCAGTTATCCTGATGATTTCATCATGTTAAAAAATTAATCATTGATTTCTAACATTTTAATAGAATAAATAGGTTTATCATAAAAAATCAGTTTTAATCACCAAAATTGGTTTTACATAATAAAAATAAGATCCAACAATACCTAAATTATTCTCCAAGTACATCAAAACTCGAGTGAACAGAAGGAACTCTAAGAGGCACTCCACTTTTTCCTGTATTCCTTTTAAACATACATCAATTATTCTACTAAGCAGCAATCCTATGTAGTCAATGAAACCATCATAAAAGAATAAAACAAAACTACAAATGACCACAAAATTAAGCAAATTTCAATCCTGATCATCAACAAATTAGCAAAATCAAGAACCACAACAAACACAAAAAATACTAAAGAATAAATAGTGAAGTGAATTACTCACCGATGGAAAAAAATAACATTTTTGGGATCATCGGAGCCGGAAAAAATCGGAATAGACTCACAACGGAATTCTGCTCCCCTGTCGTGATCCATTGCGATAATCGGATTGAAATTTTTTTGAAGAATGTAGTCGTAGCATTAATATAGAAGGAAAAAGTAAGTAATTTTGAGGAATTGGAAAAGCTAATGGAAGGAAAATCTTACTGGGAATAAACATGAGGATGAGGGTTTTAAATTACGAGAGTTTCTTAGGAATGTTAAGACTTGAAAAGGTTTGGTGTAAAGCAAATTGCAATTGTTTAATGTTGGCGCCTGGCGGGGAATTGAAGGGAAATATCGATAATTAGTATAGAAACCCGTGCAAGCACGGAGCTTTTTAGTATAAATTAATATAATAAATATATTTTTATATTAATGACCAAATTACATATTATCGTTGTCTCATTTGAATATTTCTGTGCAAATTAAGTTATTATTATAATTAAAAAAAAAGTTATTATTATAATTGTAAGTATAGAAACCCGTGCAAGCACGGAGCTTTTTAGTATAAATTAATATAATAAATATATTTTTATATTAATGACCAAATAACATATTATCGTTGTCTCATTTGAATATTTCTGTGCAAATTAAGTTATTATTATAATTAAAAAAAAAAAGTTTTTATTATAATTGTATTATTTTAATCACATAACAGAAATTAGATGTGAATAATTATGCAAATCATACATATATAATTTATGTAAAAACTATAAGAAAACAAATGTAGATAATGTATATAAAATAACTCAACATATAAAATAACTCAAAATATAATGTTAAATTAACAATTAGAGGTTTTGAAATACCTCTTTGTATACAACATTATCAGTCCTAGAACTTATTTCATCATTCTTATCAGATATTAGAATTTTCAGACCTTTTCTGCTAGTCACTCTAGAAATTGCGACATATAATTGTCCATGGCTAAAGACGGGCTTAGGTAGAAACAAACCAACGTGTGATAGTGATCGTCCTTGGCTCTTATTAATCGTCATGGCAAAACACAAAGAAACAGGAAACTGCCTTCTTTGGAGAGCAACTGGGATTTTAGAGCTATCAGAAGGTGTGAGTGTAATCCTTGGAATGAAAACCTTATCACCAATGTTAGATCCGGATATAACAGTAGCTTTTATAACTCGGTCGCCTAAATGATCAACTAATAAGCGTGTACCATTGCATAAGCCAGCTGAATGATTCATGTTTCTTAGCATCATTATTGGAGCACCAACTTTTAACAATAACTTATGGTTAGGAACTCCAGATGCACGTATTGAGTTGAGAAACTCAATTGAAAATGCATCGTTGTTGTTACCATAGTTACTGTCAGATTTTGAAATTGAATCTGAACTCAAGTACAACCTCTCTTCTCCTGGAAAAATTGATAATACATGTTCGTTGACTTTATCAACAATTTTATTTGTTGGTGCTAGTATTGCCCTATCATAAAAGTATGAACTGTCAATTGAGCCCTCACGAATTCCAGGATAAGTTGAATCGACAATTGCATCCATTGGATCAGATACATCCTTTATCAATAGATCTTCAGGTATATCGATAGTACGCTCCAAGCTTTCCATCCCCAACTTTGAGAATCCATTCTGCAAAATCTCGTAGCTCATCAACATTGGCCAATCCTGGTCGTAATCTCATGTTCTTCCAAACCTTTGAAAAGTTAAGTGCTGCGAAGACAATATCTTGTCTTGTACCCTTTGGGATAACCGGCAAAACTTGCCTAAAATCACCACCAAATACAATAACCTTACCTCCAAAGCTTAACTCGGAGTGCTTACCATTGGGACAACGAATGGCATCACGCAAACTCCTGTCTAAGGCTTCAAAACAATGCTTGTGAGTCATTGGAGCTTCATCCCAAATTATAAGCTTGGTACTTTTAAGTAGGCCTGCCAACTGACTGTTAGGTTCTATGCCTTTACACATTGTATCTTCAGTTACGGTAAGAGGTATTCCAAATCTTGAATGTGCAGTCCTCCCCTTTGGTAATAACAAAGATGCTATACCACTTGATGCGACAGGAAGAACAATTTCACCTTTTGATCTTAAACATGCACATAATATCCTCCACATAAATGTCTTTCCAGTTCCACCGTCCTACGAAAAAATACACCTCCTTTACGCTTTCAATGGCTCGTAATTTCATCATATATCAAGTCGCTCTTGATCATCTTAGGAAGTAACTTCAAGCAATTCAGACTTTCAAGGAATCCTTGTCATAATTAAGTTCCTCTAAGATTAGCTTATTCGACCATGCGATTGTGAAAATATCACTGGACACATATCGGGACATATATTCATCAAAGAGCTTCCATTCTTTTGAGAATATCTTCAATATCACTTAAGGCATAACACTTCAATTGATCATCCAGTGAGGTTCAAATCGTCATATAAGTGTATAAATTTTATTTATTATAACCATACAATTTTACATTTTAAATAGTTAATATTGATAAAAGGCGGTGAATATATATTACCGGCATTTGTAATAGACTTCTTCGTTTATTTAACACATCTTGGACAATAATTTCCATGTGTTATCCCAACATATTACGGCCTTGATACACTACTGGACATCAACAACATTGTAAATAAGTTCCTCGGATAGATTCGATCCCGAAACTTTTCCGGGGGATTCCATCAATGTATTCCTTATCCATCAAGCGGGCCCATGGAATAGCAAGCATCCTTAAATGTGGATGAATAACTCCATCACAGCTCGATATCTTCATATGATGTCGGGCCCACGACAAAGTTAAGAAGTTTTTCTCGGATAATAACGTTAGCCAGCCAGTGCAAACGTGATACAATCTTCCTATAGAGAATCCTCTTTTACGCGGAGTCCATACTTTTTCTTTTCTCTGCCATACGTAACTTCCTGGGAATTCACTATATAGAAGATTTTGAGCATCATCATATCGTTTGTTACACTCCATCCAAGCCATGAACATTGATCTCTCACTCAACGGCCTTGACATTACATCATCGATTGTGTCATCATCATTGAACACAACAGTATGTTCACCCGGCAAGTGAAAACTAAGCCTCTCCACTGATGGAGTTCGATGATGAATCTCAAATCCTACAATGCGCCAAGAAGCTTCACTTGCAGACACATATCTACAATTATAGTATTCATGAATTTCATCAACGCCTTCCTCGTCTTCATTTTCTCTCCTTGCTCTAGATAAACCTGCTGTAATTCTGTCTTGTCCCTTGTTGATGTACTTGAAGAGATATTTAATTGCTCGAGATTGGTTACACCATTCGACATTTATATGTGCATTGTATTTCAAAAGTAAAGATGGATTGTACGGGACAACATATCTGTTGTCTACTTCACTATTACTCTTGATTACAGTTATACCATTATCCAACCTCTTGTAACAGGGATATCCATCTCCATCGACAAATGTTTCTTCATTAAACCTTTTAGGAAAGTGTTTTGAACACATTCCATCGCGCATGCAAGGTGATCTTGGGTTTGACGATCCACACGGGCCATGAATCATTAAATCTGTCACCAAGGCATACAACGAAGGGTTCTCCTCCTTATCAGGGATCTCGGCGGAGATAAACTTGTCAATATCAACTGGATTAGAAATCTTATCATCGCGGTGCAGGAACAATACTATATGTGCATGTGGAAGTCCTCTTTTTTGGAATTCAATACTATATACCACTGCAAGAAAATCAAATATAAATTAAAATACATTAAAAATAAATATGAACACTTAAAAAGGATTAATTTGGATTATAACGTACATGCAATTACTCTTCCAAACCAATTTTCTTTCTTTATATCCTTAATCATATTGTCCAACTTCATTTTAAAAACTCGAGACAGTATATCTGGCCGATCTTCTGGACGCAAACCTCTAGAGTTGACAAAATGGGTAATCTCAGGCCACTTTGAGTTACACGTAAATGTAATAAATACGTCTGGATACCCATATGTCTTGCATATACCCATAGCATCGTGATATATTTCAGTCATAAATCGCGGACTCCCGGGATATGTAGATGGTAAGATTATGCGTCTACCAGTTATGATAGAAGGGCCATCGGAAATTGATACAACACCTTGAAGATTCATATATTTGTCAGCCCGAAGAACATTCTGATTCCTTCTTATGAATAAAAGTCTTTCAAACTCTATCATTGTCCATCCATCGACCAAAAACTGATGGAACAATTTACCAGAATGTAAAATAGTATCAGCTTCGTCCTTTCTATCCATTATTCGATACGAAAACCACTCCCTCATTGTTAACTTTACTCGCTTCTTTACAATTGTCGGAATAAGTTCGGCAGTCAAACCACTTGCGTCCAATTCAACCCCCTTATGAGATATATCCAATCTGTAACCATCCTCACCTCGGGGAAACAATAACGGATATTGAAGCGCAAGATAACATGGATGAAGCTCACTAATGCGTTGCAAACTACCATCACGACCCTCAACAATTATATCACGCTCTTCAGCAACATTTCCTATGTCTCCAACAATCAATGTGGCAACTTCAGATGCGGAAGAAAGATAATGAGTTCTCCCATCAAGTGCTCTCTTATTAATAAGCCTCAACTGAATTTCAACACTTTCTGAATGCCGTATGTTGTCACGTGCCATTCTCCATGTTTGCACATAGGGGTTCGTAGAATCTAATAGATTCTTCAAATCTTCAACAATCGAATCATCAAAGTCATCTTGATTGCCAAAACTGAAAAATAGTAAAGAAAACTTATAACTAAAATTTAACATTTTAAACTCTCTTCAAAATTAAATGTATTAATTGCAATGAAAAAGTATTATAGTGATATTGTACGTACCTAACAGCATTTTTTCTATTTGATATCTCATTTTCAGTGTCAACGATGTATAATTGTTGAAATTTCGCCGAAGTTGATCCGTCGGGAAGTAAGCTACCAATTCTATGACATGTTTGCCCTCGAACTCGAAATACATATGGCCCACGACCCATATTCAAGGTTTTATCAATTTGTCCACCCATAGAAGTAAAAGCAAACATCATGTTATATCCTCTAATGCGTTCCATAAAGTGCTTACTTCGCAAGTCATTACCATGCATAAGAGATGAGAGTAATTGTGGAGGTTCTTGTAGCTTGGGAAGTGCAAATTTTCCTTTTCTGCAACACAATTGGAAAGTGGGTGCATTGTTTTTAAGCCTCTTATCCTTTCTTTCAAGGTTCCACATAGTTGCACCGCACTCTTCACACAAAAATGATTGATCTCCAATATCCATGTACCCTGTCACAAATGATTACTAATTATTAATATATGTTTATTTAGAATAAAGTTATCTTAAGTTACAATTAACCTTCAAGATGATTAAGATGGTCAACATTTATAAAAAAAGATGAATCTGGTACATCTTTAATATAACTAATTTCCACAAAAGTATAATAGCATATATAATAAAACTATTTTATACCTGTTATACCTTCTCCTAAGATACGGTCATGAAACGCTTCATTCATATCAAGATCGCGCACTATAATAAATGTAATATTTAATGTATTAGTCACACATATAATATTAATTTTTTAATTAATATTTTTTAATTAATAAATTGTTTAGTAAATTGAACATTCTTGAATGGAATACAAACCATTTGTAAGGTCTCTAAAAGGCGTTCGTGGTGTAGAACTTGTACTCGGTTCATTTTGTAATGATGTCTCACCTGTAACATCAAAAATTTCGAAATAACTGATAAATAAATCACATTATTTATTACATAATTAGTGATTTAGGATGTTGTTTAAATATACAAAAAAAAATATAACTCACCAATGTTTGTAGACCCAATTAATTTTCTTAAGCTTTATTTTTAATTATTTCCATTCTATTAGACCTGCTGATCTTTGAGTTTTCTCGAAAATTCTCATCATTTATAATTGAAGGCTCCGCTATTGATTGAAAGTAAAAATAGTTATAATCTTATAACTAACTTCAACTTTAAAAATAATCAATTAAAAAGTTATCAAGCAATAAATAATAGTCAATAAGAAACAAACAAAAAGTTACCTATATTTGGGCCTTTCGGGTAAGATCTTATTTTTGCATGGTCTTCCTCGTGGCGTTTGGGAGGATTAATATCTTCCATACTAAATTCAACATTGATATTAGTTTGGTATAGAATATAAAATTTAAGACAAATTAAAAACAATTATATATTATATATATATATATATATATATATGTATAATATATATGTATGTAATCACTACAGCAATATACTATAATAACTAACTATATACAACAATTATATATATATATAATATATATAATAAGTATAATATTAAACATATATATATATATATACTATATATAAATCACTATATATACATATTATATGTAATATATATATATATATATATATATATATATACTATACATAACTATATATATATATATATATTATATATATATATATATATACATATATATATATATACATATATATATATATATATTATATATATATATATATGTTATATATATATATATATATATATATATATATATATATATATATATATATATATATATATATATATATATATATATATATATATATATATATATATATATATATATATTATATATATATATATATATATATATATATATATATATAGGGAGGATCAATAAGAGGGTGTGAAAATAGGAAGGATAGGAAGGGTAACTACTAGTTGATTGATTAAGATCTACTGATTGAAAAACTTTGTCATACTGCCAGATCGGTAACACATATTTATGAAGAAAGCATCACACATTAATTTAAAAGCATCACACTTTCAAGTATCACATGTTTATCACGGAAAGTATCACATAATAATTAAGAAGCATCACCGCTATCCTTCGCGTTTTCAAATCGTCAAGATGGACCATTGATCCCTAAGATCTAATGGATGAAATTCCTTCCTATCCTTCTATTTTCACACCCTTCTTATTTGATCCTAAACCAAATATATATATATATATATATATATATATATATATATATATATATATATATATATATATATATATATATATATATATATATATAATAATATGTAATAATACAATAATATAATCTAAAAAAAACTATCTTCAATTGAACAATAAATAAGATCTTATTAGTGCACGAGATAGCGTGCCCGAATATCAAAACATTTAATTTTTTGTCTTTTTAGATAAATCATTATTAGATTTAAAATTTTTAGCTTAATATTCATTTTTAGCTTATATATTCATTTATATTCTATATTATCCATGATATGTCATACAATATAAGTTTCAAATAAAAATAAATTGAAGATATACATAATACTTATGTTGTAAACTAATCCAAAAACAAAGAGTACTAAAATTAACTCAAAGTTTGTTAAAAAAGCTGTAATTATCTACCCACATGCCACAACACTTATATAAGTGCATGCATTCCATTTTTCAATGGTTTATGAAAAATTAACAACTTAAAAAAAATTTCAATTGAACACTTTAAAGTTATAAATATCACTCTAAGACTATAAAAAATTGATCACTTTAAAATATAGATAATTTAGTTATGATTTAAAGTTATAAGTGATCCCTTATTCACTTTAAGATAATAACATATAAATCTGTTAATCAAAAATAGGCTTAGTGAAAATTTGTAAAAACAAAAAAATTGGGTTATACTTCTATATTGGAATTCGTCAAAGTATTGGATTTAGATGTGTCAATTGCAAGTAATTAATTAGGAAGAACAAAACTATAGGATCAAAGTAAATACTTTATTTGTCCCATTGAATTTGCATCAATTTTTCATTCTTGTCTGCATTACTTTCCTTTGATTTACTTAATTCGCTTCATTTTTATTTTTGTACTTCCTCCGTTCTGAAATACTCGCTAAATTTGACTTATGTTCGAGCTTATTTTATACATAACGACTAATGTGTAAGAAGAAGTATAGTCAAGTGGGATCTTGTTTGAATCGTCTAATTGCATACTTTCATAATATTTAATTTTTATGACTTTTAGTTAAGTGTACCTTAAGATATTAATGATCGAAATTGTGCATTCGGTTGCGTAAAAAAGTGAAATGTAGCAAGTATTATGGAACGGATGAAGTATAATGGTTCACCATTTAGTTTTAATGTCATCGATATATTTTTAATTCTTTTTTAATTTCTTCCATACAATTCTTTTAGTATTAATTTCTTAAAATAACTCAATTTCTCTTTGATACAAATCAAAAAAGATAGAGTATTGTATATTTTGTTCTACCTTTTCTTTAATGACACTATTTACAGTTCAAATTCGTCTTAATTTATAAGTTAAAATATAGTTAAGTGAAATCTTGTTTGATTCGTCTCAACACATAGATTATTGATATTAACTTTTTATTATTTTTAGTGATGCACCGTTAGAGATATTAAGACTAACATATATATCTTCACAAACGTATCAAAATAAAATGAGACAAAGTCATTGAAATGGAAAGGTGTAATAAAATGACGTCTTGGTTGGTGAGGTATTTTTACAAATACAATTCAACTAATATTGAGTAGTCTAATCAATCTTTATAAAAAGCAATTCAACAATAATATTGAGTAGTCTAATCAACTATTGCTTTTATTTTTTTCATCATTACCCCACTAAAGGAATGGGCAAATGGGTTGGACGGTTAATCTTTCTATTTAAACTAATTTCTATCAACCATTGTTATTCACTATCTTTCTTTAGTATAAAATACTTCATATTCACTTTTCACTCTCAAACCTAATCTAAACATTTTTACATATTTTGAATGAGGCATGAAGGAAGAAGAGTGGAGTTCCCATGGAACTTTATACCTCTCTTATTTTGTCTTTGCCCATGATTTCTTTGTACTATTTGAAAAAAATTTTGTCCTCTTTATTTCTTTATATTTTTTCTTACAATGTCTGATTTATTCTTCATTTTATTTGTTTTGATCTATTATCAGTTTTTGTTTTTAAAGATGATGTATTATCAGTTATATAATCAATATTGTTTAGATAATTTGTGTTTTTTTTCAATTTCTTTTTTTTTTTTGCTTTTTTCTTGATATTTTTAGTAATTAACAAAATGTTTGAGTTTGTTATTATTAGTTTTTTTCGATCTTTGAGATTATAATGACAAAGGACAGATCTCAACTAACATCGTGTAAGATCTGAAATATTCTCGTTTAAAAAATTGGCTTTTTACATGCATCAATTGAAGAACATGATTAAAGTAGATTACTTGTTTTTTTTAAAAAAATTTCATATATGATTTTTTAATGTGAACTAAAAGATAAGAAAAAGTATCATTTCATATCTTATTGATCTTCATTTGAGTATAAATCATCTTTTGTTTATGATTCTTTTGAATCATTGATATTTCAATGTTTTTGACCAAATAAATTTCTTTATGTGTTGGATATATTATTAATGTTTTTATTTTTTTTCTCCATTTTAGAAGTAAAGGGTGAGGAACTTGTGTTAGACATTTCCAGAAATGGCTATGGCGAGATTGACAAAGAATACAATGGTGTATGGACTTATTTTAAGTTTTTTCAGGTTTTTTTGTTTTAATTTTTCTTTTGATTTTTTTTTCTAAGTTTAGCTATCAACGAAATATTTACTTTTTTTCTAAGTTTAGCTATACATTTTTTTCATTTTCATTTTTTTTTGCTTATTCTTTTTCCTATTTTTTTAAATTATCCACTAAGTAGTTTTATTAAATTTTTTTTTTTTAAATAATTATTTCTCAAAATTTATTTCACTGGTTCTTGCATATATCTAACTTACTACAATCATCAAAAACTAAAATAAGCATAAATCATGTTTTGTTTATGGTAATATCACATTATTTCCGATATATTACTATCTTTGACCAAATAAATTTAATTATGTGTAGTTAATATTATTAACCATCCCTTCTTTTTATCACAAGATTTGGAGTTCTTATATAGAGTTATATTTTCTTTATAGTATAGTCATTTATAATTAAGAAATATGTAATTTGTATTTTTAGGATTTATGGGTTGTATTATTAATAGTTATAGGTGTAATTATTTTAAGCTTAGTGTTGTTTCCTTCAGTCTACACGGTTAAAGGTGGATTGCATATGGAGTTAGGTATGAAATCTATTCTCTAACTTAAATTTTAATTGTTTTATATTATGTTCTATTCTCTTTAAGTATTATATTGAATGTTATGTGGCATGAGCTGATATTAAATTTTCATAAAATATTAAAAAAATAATAAGTAGTTAAACATTTTTATATATCAGAACACTCTATGAATATTTACATTATTATAAAGTAAAAGTTGTTTATGCACTCAGAATATAAGGCAATTTGAAATATAAATTAATTGGCAACTTGGGTTTGGTATGAGTTTTGAATTTTAAATAATATAACGTCACTTGGTGAAGATCTAAGGCATAACAATAACTCATCTTAATTTGATTGGATATAATAAATAGTGAAATTTATCAATGGTAAGCTATTTAAATAGTTTCAATTATATACTAACATTAATGAATATATAAGAACATAATTAAAACATAACTAATAGACATAGATAATAATTGATAAATATATAGATACAATTAAATAACAAAGCTGATCTATACGGACATTAATTGATATATTAAATTAAATATATTTAACTATATAAAACACTTCAATTTTAAAAAACTATGTAAACACAAATCTTACTTTTTCTTTAAATTTAAGTGAAATTTTTTAGTTTTGTCTTTTGATCTTCTTTATAGAGGGAATATCATTTAAATCCTGATGTCAAAAAGTCAAAATTAAGTAAGACATTAAATAAAATACAATGAATCATATAATTGATGAATTAGTTTAGTCAACTTCAACAATTAATTTACCTTTGGTATAATATGCGTGTGTAGAGCTCTAACTTGAACTTTTCTTAACCACAATTTAGAGTATTATTGAAATAATCGTTACTAATTTTGAATAAGAGAAGTGTAATTGTGTAATCATTAGGTTTTTAGTATTTATTGTTATGAACTTGTCATTTTGTAAATAAATATAATTCACCTTGTTTAGGAAACTAAAATATTAACACATGATAATTATCATAACTAAAATAGAATTTGCCTAAAATATGGAAGTAAATGTATTTTTAAAATAAAAGTAATTGTTGTACAAAGATTTATTTGGATTATCATTTATGTGTAATGGTAGAACAAAACTTATACAATTACATTAATTTTTGTAATAATTTATTAATAAGAATTTTTTTTTCATGTAAACAAAACACATTTTGTTAGAATTTAAAAGTAAGTTAATTTCTTGATTTGGCGAGATTGACAAAGAATACAATGGCGTATGGACTTATTTTAAGTTTTTTCAGGTTTTTTTGTTTTAATTTTTCTTTTGATTTTTTTTTCTAAGTTTAGCTATCAACGAAATATTTACTTTTTTTCTAAGTTTAGCTATACATTTTTTTCATTTTCATTTTTTTTTGCTTATTCTTTTTCCTATTTTTTTAAATTATCCACTAAGTAGTGTTTCATTATAATTATTTTCTTTTCCTATTTCCCATATATTAGTGTCTTTGACCAAATAAATTTAATTATGTGTAGTTAATATTATTAACCATCCCTTCTTTTTTTTTTTTTGCAGGATATGGAGTTCATATATAGAGTTATATTTTCCTTATAATATAGTTATTTATAATTAAGAAATATGTAATTTGTATTTTTAGGATTTATGGGTTGTATTATTAATAGTTATAGGTGTAATTATTTTAAGCTTAGTGCCGTTTCCTTCAGTCTACACGGTTAAAGGTGGATTGCATATGGAGTCAGGTATGAAATCTATTCTCTAACTTAAAATTTAATAGTTTTATATTATGTTCTATTCTCTTTAAGTATTATATTGAATGTTATGTGGCATGAAAACATTTTTATATATCAAAACACTCTATGAATATTTACATTATTATAAAGTAAAAGTTGTTTATGCACTCAGAATATAAGGTAATTTGAAATATAAATTAATTGGCAACTTGGGTTTGGTATGAGTTTTGAATTTTAATAATATAACGTCACTTGGTGAAGATCTAAGGCATAACAATAACTCATCTTAATTTGATTGGATATAATAAATAGTGAAATTTATCAATGGTAAGCTATTTAAATAGTTTCAATTATATACTAACATTAATGAATATATAAGAACATAATTAAAACATAACTAATAGACATAGATAATAATTGATAAATATATAGATACAATTAAATAACAAAGCTGATCTATACGGACATTAATTGATATATTAAATTAAATATATTTAACTATATAAACACTTCAATTTTAAAAAAACTATGTAAACACAAATCTTACTTTTTCTTTAAATTTAAGTAAATTTTTTAGTTTTGTCTTTGATCTTCTTTATAGAGGGAATATCATTTAAATCCGATGTCAAAAGTCAAAATTAAGTAAGACATTAAATAAAATACAATGAATCATATAATTGATGAATTAGTTTAGTCAACTTCAACAATTAATTTACCTTTGGTATAATATGCCTAAAATATGGAGTAAAACTTTGTATTACATTGTGTGACAGTAGTAAGATAATAATAAAATAACTTCCATATATAAGTCTTATAATTACATTAATTTTTGTAATAATTTATTAATAAGAATTTTTTTTTCATGTAAACAAAACACATTTTGTTAGAATTTAAAAGTAAGTTAATTTCTTGATTTGGCGAGATTGACAAAGAATACAATGGCGTATGGACTTATTTTAAGTTTTTTCAGGTTTTTTTGTTTTAATTTTTCTTTTGATTTTTTTTTCTAAGTTTAGCTATCAACGAAATATTTACTTTTTTTCTAAGTTTAGCTATACATTTTTTTCATTTTCATTTTTTTTTGCTTATTCTTTTTCCTATTTTTTTAAATTATCCACTAAGTAGTGTTTCATTATAATTATTTTCTTTTTCCTATTTTTTTTGCTTATTCTTTGTAAAAGTAAAGTTATGTTTCCACATAAAATATATTTTTTTATTTCACTGGTTCTTGCATATATCTAACTTACTACAATCATCAAAAACTAAAATAAGCATAAATCATGTTTTGTTTATGGTAATATCACATTATTTCCGATATATTACTATCTTTGACCAAATAAATTTAATTATGTGTAGTTAATATTATTAACCATCCCTTCTTTTTATCACAAGATTTGGAGTTCTTATATAGAGTTATATTTTCTTTATAGTATAGTCATTTATAATTAAGAAATATGT
Source organism: Amaranthus cruentus (assembly GCA_019425755.1). NCBI lineage: Eukaryota > Viridiplantae > Streptophyta > Magnoliopsida > Caryophyllales > Amaranthaceae > Amaranthus > Amaranthus cruentus. The sequence goes on along the minus strand of CM033465.1, from coordinate 538,329 downwards.
AATTTGTATTTTTAGGATTTATGGGTTGTATTATTAATAGTTATAGGTGTAATTATTTTAAGCTTAGTGTTGTTTCCTTCAGTCTACACGGTTAAAGGTGGATTGCATATGGAGTTAGGTATGAAATCTATTCTCTAACTTAAATTTTAATTGTTTTATATTATGTTCTATTCTCTTTAAGTATTATATTGAATGTTATGTGGCATGAGCTGATATTAAATTTTCATAAAATATTAAAAAAATAATAAGTAGTTAAACATTTTTATATATCAGAACACTCTATGAATATTTACATTATTATAAAGTAAAAGTTGTTTATGCACTCAGAATATAAGGCAATTTGAAATATAAATTAATTGGCAACTTGGGTTTGGTATGAGTTTTGAATTTTAAATAATATAACGTCACTTGGTGAAGATCTAAGGCATAACAATAACTCATCTTAATTTGATTGGATATAATAAATAGTGAAATTTATCAATGGTAAGCTATTTAAATAGTTTCAATTATATACTAACATTAATGAATATATAAGAACATAATTAAAACATAACTAATAGACATAGATAATAATTGATAAATATATAGATACAATTAAATAACAAAGCTGATCTATACGGACATTAATTGATATATTAAATTAAATATATTTAACTATATAAACACTTCAATTTTAAAAAAACTATGTAAACACAAATCTTACTTTTTCTTTAAATTTCTGGGCGAAATTTTTTAGTTTTGTCTTTTGATCTTCTTTATAGAGGGAATATCATTTAAATCCTGATGTCAAAAAGTCAAAATTAAGTAAGACATTAAATAAAATACAATGAATCATATAATTGATGAATTAGTTTAGTCAACTTCAACAATTAATTTACCTTTGGTATAATATGCGTGTGTAGAGCTCTAACTTGAACTTTTCTTAACCACAATTTAGAGTATTATTGAAATAATCGTTACTAATTTTGAATAAGAGAAGTGTAATTGTGTAATCATTAGGTTTTTAGTATTTATTGTTATGAACTTGTCATTTTGTAAATAAATATAATTCACCTTGTTTAGGAAACTAAAATATTAACACATGATAATTATCATAACTAAAATAGAATTTGCCTAAAATATGGAAGTAAATGTATTTTTAAAATAAAAGTAATTGTTGTACAAAGATTTATTTGGAAATAAAAGTAAGGAGTAAAGCTTTGTAATACATTGTGTGACAGTAGTAAGATAATAATAAAATAACTTCCATATATAAATCTTATAATATATTTCATTTTAAATTTAATATATATTAATTATTAATTGTTATGAACATGTCATTTTTCAAATTAATATAATTCACCTTGTTTAGGAAATTAAAATATTAACACATGATAATTATCATAACTGAAATATAATTTGCCTAAAATATAAAAGTAAATATATTTTTAAATTATCATTTATGTGTAATGGTAGAACAAAACTTATACAATTACATTAATTTTTGTAATAATTTATTAATAAGAATTTTTTTTTCATGTAAACAAAACACATTTTGTTAGAATTTAAAAGTAAGTTAATTTCTTGATTTGGCGAGATTGACAAAGAATACAATGGCGTATGGACTTATTTTAAGTTTTTTCAGGTTTTTTTGTTTTAATTTTTCTTTTGATTTTTTTTTCTAAGTTTAGCTATCAACGAAATATTTACTTTTTTTCTAAGTTTAGCTATACATTTTTTTCATTTTCATTTTTTTTTGCTTATTCTTTTTCCTATTTTTTTAAATTATCCACTAAGTAGTGTTTCATTATAATTATTTTCTTTTTCCTATTTTTTTTGCTTATTCTTTGTAAAAGTAAAGTTATGTTTCCACATAAAATATATTTTTTTATTTCACTGGTTCTTGCATATATCTAACTTACTACAATCATCAAAAACTAAAATAAGCATAAATCATGTTTTGTTTATGGTAATATCACATTATTTCCGATATATTACTATCTTTGACCAAATAAATTTAATTATGTGTAGTTAATATTATTAACCATCCCTTCTTTTTATCACAAGATTTGGAGTTCTTATATAGAGTTATATTTTCTTTATAGTATAGTCATTTATAATTAAGAAATATGTAATTTGTATTTTTAGGATTTATGGGTTGTATTATTAATAGTTATAGGTGTAATTATTTTAAGCTTAGTGCCGTTTCCTTCAGTCTACACGGTTAAAGGTGGATTGCATATGGAGTCAGGTATGAAATCTATTCTCTAACTTAAAATTTAATAGTTTTATATTATGTTCTATTCTCTTTAAGTATTATATTGAATGTTATGTGGCATGAGCTGATATTAAATTTTCATAAAATATTAAAAAAATTATAAGTAGTTAAACATTTTTATAAATAAAAACACTCTATGAATATTTACATTATTATAAAGTAAAAGTTGTTTATGCACTCAGAATATAAGGTAATTTGAAATATAAATTAATTGGCAACTTGGGTTGTGGTATGAGTTTTGAATTTTAATAATATAACGTCACTTGGTGAAGATCAAAAGCATAACAATAACTCATTTTATAAATCTGGGTGAAGTTTTTCAGTTTTGTCTTTTGATCTTCTTTATTGAGGGAATATCATTTAAATCCTGATGTTAAAAAATTAAAATTAAGACATTAAATAAAATACATTGAATCATATAATTGATGAATTAGTTTAGTCAACTTCAACAATTAATTTACCTTTGATATAAATATGCGTGTGTAGAGCTCTAACTTGAACTTTTCTTAACCACAATTAGAGTATTATTGAAATAATCGTAACTAATTTTGAATAAGAGAAGTGTAATTGTGTAATCATTAGGTTTTTAGTATCTATTGTTATGAACTTGTCATTTTATAAATAAATATAATTCACCTTGTTTAGGAAACTAAAATATTAACACATGATAATTATCATAACTGAAATAGAATTTGCCTAAAATATGGAAGTAAATGTATTTTTAAAATAAAAGTAATTGTTGTACAAAGATTTATTTGGAAATAAAAGTAAGGAGTAAAACTTTGTATTACATTGTGTGACAGTAGTAAGATAATAATAAAATAACTTCCATATATAAATCTTATAATATATTTCATTTTAAATTTAATATATATTAATTATTAATTGTTATGAACATGTCATTTTTCAAATTAATATAATTCACCTTGTTTAGGAAATTAAAATATTAACACATGATAATTATCATAACTGAAATATAATTTGCCTAAAATATGAAAGTAAATATATTTTTAAATTATCATTTATGTGTAATGGTAGAACAAAACTTATATAATTACATTAATTTTTGTAATAATTTATTAATAAGAATTTTTTTTTCATGTAAACAAAACACATTTTGTTAGAATTTAAAAGTAAGTTAATTTCTTGATTTAAAAAAATGTAAGTAATTCTCATTTTGAAGAAATCACATTTCAAATTTGAATAATTGTAATTACATATAATTCACCTTGTTTAGGAAACTTAAATATCAACACATGATAATTATCTTGCCTAAAATATGAAAGTAATTATATTTTAAAAATAAAAGTTAATATTGTATAATAGATTTATTTAGGAATAAAAGACATGAGTAAATATTTGTATTTCACGTATGTGAAGGTAGTAAGAAAATAATAATATAACTTCCATATAAGTCTTATATTATACTTCATTTTAAAAGATCATTTATGTATAATGGTAGAACAGAACTTATATAAGTTAAATTTTTGAATTTAAAAAATTTAAGTAATTCTTTTTTTAAGAAATCACATTGCAAATTTGAATAATTAATGTTATTGTTTTTTGTATGTGAACTTTTATAGTAATTAATTTTTTGGATTTTGTTACGATAATATATATATATATATATATATATATATATATATATATATAATAATAATAATAATAATAATTCAGTACTAATAAATAATAATTCAGGCATATTATTAAAAGATAAATTTTAATTTAATCTAAACAAAATTATTATTCTCATAAGGGCATAAGACAAAAAAGTTAAATGATTATTGGCCTTCCAACTTAAATAAAACTAAAAAAAAATAATTCTACTAAAATTCTTGAAAACTATTTCTCAAGTTTGGGTTGCTTAGTTGACGACATTTCAACATCATTTGACTCAACCTCATCAAATTGTCTTTTATAAGGGGTGATATCACTTGTATCTTCTACCATAGATTCAACTTCAAGATCCTATAAAGAAAATAAATTATTTTATTAGGAAAGTAAGCAATGGCGTATAGTGAATGTAAATAACCCTTATCATAATTATTATCAACAAAACTTATTAATCAAAAAAAAAAAAATTGTCTGACAAACCATTTTGTCCTTTGTTATGTTATCTTTTTCTTCAATTGTATTCTGCAATTAGAACAAAGGCATAACATTTTAACAGTGAATTTTACTCAAATAAGTAAGACACTTTTATTCAAAAAAAAAGGATAAACGTTAAATTTAAAGATAATTACCTCATTTATTTCTCTAAACTTATCCTTGATTTTTAATAGAATAAGTTGTACTGTTTCTATCAATGTTAAAGCTTGAAATTTTGTAATGAAATAAGTATTCCCTATCCAACAAAATATCTAACTCGGAAGGAAAAGAACTTTTGAATTCTGACTGCATTGAAGACAATATGTTGGAATTATTATATAAAATATCTTAAAAAAATAAAAGTTAAAATAAATTTAGATTGATAATAAACCTCTAATTGGCTTTTTCTAACATCTTTAGCTTGTGCTCCCACTTCAATTTTTGCTTGAGCATCCCATAGAACTAAAATAGCTTCATCTCCATAGTCATCCTTCACTTTGATGTGAGTTTTATACCTGGTTTAAAATAAGATAAAAAGTTTAATTCAGTTATTAGAATAATACATAGTGTTGTATAAATCAAATAGTGAGGTTATATTGTGTTGCCTTGTAACAGCCATTTTAACTTCTTGATCACATTTTGGACATTTTAAAATCTTGTTTTGGTCTTCATAAACTTGAGCACAACACTTTGAGCATGAGGAATAGCACCAATTATTTTTCACATCCAAAGCGTAAATAGTTCCAATTGTTCCGTACTCCCCCATTGTAGTAATTGTAGTTAAATCTCGAAATCTGATTTTTTTTAGCTCTAGAAATTTAGCTTCAGTTGTTATAGTTGTGTTGGATGATGCTTCTGTTAGTTCAGATGGTCTTTAATCTTCATTCTTTATTCTGAAAAAAGGAATAACTATTCTGAATTAACAATAAAATTATGTATTGCATAAAACAGAATATTAATTCAAATACCTTTTTTGAAATTCTTTAACTTCTGGTATATCTGGATTAATAAGTACTAAACTGTTTCCCAAACAGTTTTGTATGTAAAAGTTTCCTGTAAAGTAGTTGAATTTAAAGAAAGAGAATATATAAGACTATATAATTTTTTTAAAAAAACAAATTTTAACACATAATATTTTACATAAATATCGATTAAAATACCTGACCAAGACTTCATTTTAGCATATTGCATCACCACAATGAATTTTTGATTTTCATTCTTTGTGCTCTGGATGTGGTTGTGGATTTGTTCAGCGTATTTATCCCATAGACGAATCCTTAATTTCAATCCACTTTTACCAAAAAAGCTAAAATTAATTCTCATGCATATTGTTTCTATATCTATGTAATACTATATATATACTCTAAATCTTACTTTGTATCCATAAGGTCGAGATTGATTGATTTTTTTCCTGTCGTATTATCATAGTCACTGAAATGGATAATTTCTCCGATGACATCTGTTTAAATTAACAAATTAATATAAAATAACTTTTATGATTTTTATATAATCAATAAAAAATACTTTGTAATAACAATATTTAGAAATAAAATACTTACCAAGTAGATAATTTTCATCATGGTTGTTTCCTAGGATATCTTCAAATGCAACAAATTTGTATATTGAAGAACTTAGTTTAATGTCTGAAATTCTTTCAATAATAGATGACTTCCAAAAAAACATTTCAAATTCATGCTTTGTTGGTCTGTAATCCCCTACAACCGGATAAATAGCAAACTTGGAAAAAAATAGGATTTTCCAAGCTCTATTGTTTGTGCATAGGTTGAAAAAGCTGCTTTGCCTATGACGGCCAACATTGTAGAACCCTATGGACAAATTGATATTTAATACAAAGTAAGTATACCAAAGTAAAATTCATTTAATAGCATATTTAGCATTAAGCGAGAATGTACCTTTTCATCGGCTACAATCATGTGTAGTGTGTTTGATTCTCCACTATTTTTGTATTCCCATATATGAATAACTTTAACTTTTACTTTCCACGTGCCTCGATCACTTTTAATTTCACTTAGATAGTTAATACTCATTATTTTATTTTTTCAATAAACTATTTGTTTTACAATGTATTAAATTTGGGTTGAATTAAAAATTTGTGCATAGGTTGAATGTGAAACCAAAGCTTTGTGCATTAAGCATTTATATAATGAAAATGAGTGTAGGTTGTTAGAATATTAAAATATTGCTTCAAAAACAAATATTAAAATCAGAATATTTGAATTATTGTCTAACGTTTAAGGAAATTAGAAATCAGTGTATAATTTTAAGGTAAAAATGTAAATTAAAATGTTCTAATTTGGGTCAATATTTATTTTTTTGAAATCTGAATAAAAAATTGCTATTTTCATGGGGCACTATTTACGTTTAGTATTTAAAGCAATAAAAAATTGCTATTTTCTTGGGTTACTATTTACTTTAAATCTTGCACCCTTGGAATATTAATATGCTGTATTCACGTTTAGTATTTAAAGCAATAATGAAATAGTGCATAATTTAGATTAAGAATATTAACTTGCTGAGATCATTGGGCTGTTATTATGGAAAGTAGAAAAATCATGCATTATGAATTTAAAACTGATTTATTTTAAGTGTATATTTTTGGAATCATTGGGTTGTTTTGAAATCAGAATATTAAAAAGACTGATTTCATGGGGCAGAATATTAATTCCGTTTTGAAATTAATTAATCATGTATAATTTTGGAAAACAGAATATTAAGGCTATCAATTCAATTTTGTAATAAATGTAATTTTGTAATTAAATTATACAGTCAGCAGCCTAAGATGTGTTCTGTCCAATTAAATTGATCCAAATGTCAGAATTATTCCTGTGATGACACCTGGCTTTTCACTCTCTTTTTAGTAGAGTGTATGATCATGCGATTACTATTTTGTCTAATATCCAATTACGTTTAGGGATACAATATTATTCTCTATTCTCTAAAATCGCTTGTGCTTTCCGAGATTGCCTTGATGTTAATGGTTTTAGGGAGCTAGAATTTTCAGGGTATCCTTTCACATGGCGGAATAATAAGGCTGAGGGGTTTATTGAGGAGAAGCTTGACAGGATTGTTGCAAACGATAAATGGTACACGTTATTCCCTATGGCTACTTCGGAGGATATTTCGTGGGATGGGTCGGATCACACGCCGATTTTCCTAAGGTTAAGGGAGCCGCAGAAGAGGTTATCATCGATCAACGTGAGGGTTCCAAGATTTTTCGATTTGAGGCCCGATGGACTCATAATGAGGAGTTTGATGATTGTGTTCGCAATTTTTGGGACAACTCTAAGAGAAGGCATATGGGGGATTGGTGTAAAACTGTGGAGGAATGTGGTTTGTTCTTAAAAAAGTGGCACAGGTTTGCTTACATGGCTTCTCAACAAAGAGAAGGGAATCTTTTGAAAACGCTTAAGCAAATTCGTCAGTTGCTTTCTACCCCTGCTACTGTTATTGAGTTTCGACGGGTAAAACAAGAGCTGCGTGATCTTAGGAAACACCAGGAGACTGCTGCTTGGCAACGCTGTCGCCCTTTCGTGCTTTGTGACGGGGATAAGAATACGTCATATTTTCACACTAAGGCGTCTAATAGGAGGCGTAGGAATAAGTTGACTGGGTTGGAGGATGCGCATGGGACGTTACACAAAAAATCGGAGGGAATGATGGCTGTTGTTCTTGATTATTTTTCGCATCTTTTTTCAAGGTCGAGACCTGAGATCACTATGGATGATGTGGATTTTGTTGGGCGTAGGTTGACGGATGATATGGTGTCTATGTTGTCTCGTCCCTACTCTAGGGATGAGATTGAGATTGCCCTTGCTGAGATGCATCCCTGTAAGTCTCCGGGTCCGGATGGGTTCCCCGCCTTGTTTTATAAGATATATTGGGATAAGATTGGTGATGATATCTGTGGCGTGGTCCTTGATTTTCTTGAGCATGGTCATATGCCGGTGGGAGTCAATTATACTTATGTTGTGTTGATCCCTAAGACCAAGAAGCCGACTAAGATGACGGATTTAAGACCCATAAGTCTCTGCAATGTTTCCTATAAGATCATATCCAAGGTGTTAGCTAATAGATTGAAATCCATTCTCCCTGACATCATAGATGACAATCAGAGTGCATTTGTCCCGGGTCGGCTTATCACCGACAATATATTGCTATCATCCAAAGTGTTCAATTCTATGCGCCTTAATCATGCGAAGAAAAGAGGTGTTATGGCTCTTAAATTGGACATGAGCAAGGCTTATGATCGCTTGGCCTGTGTGATGATAAAGATGGGCTTTCCGGCTATTTGGATCGATAGAGTTATGACATGTGTTACATCTGTTACATACTCCTTTTTAGTTAACGGGGTGGCTTCTGAGGTTTTGGTCCTTGAGAGAGGATTACGGCTAGGGGACCCTATTTCTCCCTATCTCTTTCTTTTATGTGCAGAGGGTCTCGGAAACCTTATCAAAAAGGCTCACGCAGAGCGGCTTATCCGTGGTGTTTCTATTTCCTGTAGGGCTCCGCTTATATCTCACTTATTTTTCGCAGACGACTGCATTGTGTTTGCTAGAGCTAATGTCCAGGAAGCTAATGTCATTCTTGGTATCTTGAAAACTTATGAGGCTTTGTCGGCTCAGATGGTTAACTTTGATAAAAGCGAGGTTTCCTTCAACGGGGTTTTAGTCTTGATATTAGGCGCAGAGTCAGTTCGATTTTAGGGTTTAAGGAGTTGTTGAGCCATGACAAGTATTTGGGTCTTCCAACTTTGTTTAAACGATCTAAAAAAATCTTGTTCTCTAGCATCAAGGATCGGATCTGGAAGAAACTTAAAGGTTGGAAAGAAAAGTTGCTTTCGAAACCGGGTAAGGAGATTCTTATAAAGGTCGTCGTACAAGCTATCCCCACATACGCCATGAGCTACTTTAAGCTTACTTCCTCTTTTTGTGATGATGTGGAGCGCATTATTCGTAATTTTTGGCGGGGTTCTTCAAAGTCGGATAAAGGGATTCCTTGGAAGGCTTGGTCGGAACTTTGTCAGCCTAACAGGGAAGGGGGCCTCGGTTTTCGCGATCTTAAGATTTTTAATAGCTCCCTTCTTGCTAAGCAATTGTGGCGCCTCCACTGTCATCCTAATTCTCATTTAGCTTGATCGCTTCAAGCTCGCTACTACCCTAATTCATCGGTTTGGGAAGCTAATATGGGTCCTTGTCCAAGCTATTCTTGGCGAAGTATTTTAAGCTCTCGTTCGATGTTGGAGATGGGGGTTAGATGGAAAGTTTGCAATGGGAATTCGATTAAGATGTGGAAAGACACGTGGTTAAGGGTTAATGGTACCGGAAAGTTGATCACCCCTATTAGAGTTTTAAATCGAGAGGCCACGGTTTGCGTCCCTCTTGGATAACGAGAGACACCTATGGCGCCGTGATATCATTTCTGAGGTGTTATTTCTCATTGATAAGGATCGCATATTAAATGTTCCCATTTGTACGACAGGGGAAGATGATGTTCGTGTATGGGTAGCTAGTAAGGACGGTAGTTTCAGAGTCCGAGACATGTATGCTTTAGCCCTTAGTAATTCCTCTAGTGGCGAATGTTCTACGGGTAGCGATCCCATTTGGAAGAAATTTTGGAGCCTCCGGATTCACCCTAAAGCCAAAGTGTTCTTGTGGAGAGCCCTTTGGGATATTCTTCCTCATGGGTCTAATTTGAGGAAGAAAGGAATCGCGAATGTTGGATATTGTGGTCGATGCGGTTTCAAGGAAACTAATAGTCACGTCTTGCGGGATTGTGCTTGGGCTAGGAAAGTGTAGCTTAATTTTTCAAATCAGCAAGAATTCCTACAGCCCTATATTACGATTCGCGAATGGTTGGGGATTATTATGCAGCACCGAAAGCAGGAGGAAGTCGAGTTGTTCGCTGTCACTCTCTGGCAAATTTGGAGTGCCCGAAGTGACTTTATTTTTGAAAAAATTTACTTTTCTCCTGATCTTTGTTTGTCCAAGGCTAATGATCTCTTATTGGAATACAGGAAGGCGAACGTAGCATTTGGGAATGACAAGTCCGGAAGAGCTACAACTACTTGGATTCCTCCAGACGATGGGATTGTCAAAGTAAATGCTGATGCGGCCGTCAATGAGAAGGAGGACAGGTTCGGGATCAGAATTGTAGCTCGTGATGCTGCCGGCAAAGTCCTCTACTCCGCCTCCAAAACATTGTGGCCTTTCTCCTCGGTTGAAAGGGCTGAATTGGAAGCCTTCCGTTGGGCTATTGAGATCTCCAAACAACATCAGTGGGAGAACATCATTTTGGAAGGAGATGCCCATACTGTTATTCACGCGCTCCAACAAAAGAGTACTCGCGCCTTCCATAATCAAGTTCTAGTGGACAACATCTTAGCGGTTGCTCATGGGTTTCCGACTATGTCCTTTAATTTTTGTTATCGGGAGGCCAGTAGAGTTGCTCACCACCTAGCCAAATGGGCGTCGTCGAACATTTGTTCTAGTTCATGGACCGATGATGGTCCATCTTGGATTTTAGACCTTGTACATTCTGATTTTAGTAAGTAATAATATTCTCGCTTTGATCTTCAAAAAAAAATTAATAAAATAAAATCGCTTAGGTCTACATTATTAATTTTAATTATAAAGTCAAAATGAAAAATTTTAATTGCAATTTTTATGTCTGCTATGCTCAAGTATTCGATGATCGTTAATGTAGGAGAAAGAAAGTAAATGGGAAAGAAAATTAATTTTATGAAGTTTATCTATGAAAAAAAATTCACTTTAATAAGAATAACCAAGTTGCTCGTCTTGAAATTTGGGAATGACAAATTGATTAGTCATTCTCAAATTTCCAATTCAGATTGTTTTTAAAATAAGGGTGTGATATTGTGAATTTAATTAAGAAAACGCTTAAATAGATTTTTTTTTGTTTCAGCACTCAAGAAACTGAGACAAATTGTTGGAGGAAAGAGAAAGAAAAAAACGAAATTACAAGGACAAATTCAATGATTTGGGATCTAGGCTAGAGATAAGACACACTAAATTTTCCCTAGTTTATACTTGACACAAACTCAAAGTAGTAAAGATAATCTTAGTTCTTTAGACAAACACAAAATGATTATTGATACATAATAGAACAATTTCCCCCACTAGGTGCACTAAACTCACTATTAGCCACGGTCACGGGATTGTTTTGATACCACTTGTATCACTTCGGCCCAAGTGGACCATCGGTGATTACCCATAGAGGGTGTAGACTGGCCCCACAAGTCAAGACAAGTCCTTTCAACGTACTTTGGCCTCTGTAAACAACAATGCTATATTAGAGCTCAAACAATGTATTTTAAACTCTAATATCACCAAGACCGAAGGCATAAAGTCCCGTGATGAATAAATTAGACTTTCAATGAAAAATAATATTTGTGCGCGATAAACATGCAATAAGATGACACAAAAATTTACGAGGTTCACCCAATATAGGCTACGTCCTCGGAGGTGTGTAGTATTTCTCTTATATTATCATAAAGGAGTTTCAAGAACTCTCAGAACAAAGGATTACAATAGAGAAGACATTAGGCTATGTGTTTAGGCTTTGGGGTTTGTGTTTGATATTTCATTGAACATATGAGGTAGGGGTGAGAATTTAGTTTTTGGTTTGGTTGCGTTACAAATCCAAATCAAACCGAATAACATTTAGTTTTGATATTTTCAGTCCAAATCCAAATCATAATATTTATAATTCAAATTGAACCAAATCGAATTTTAAGATACCAATCCAAATTGAATCGAATAGACCAAATTGCACCAATTTGTATATTTTGCACCGAAAATCAAATTTGCATGTATTGTTTCAAAATTATTATTTCTAAACCTACTAAATAGATATGAATAATTTTAGGGTTTTTAATTTGAACAAGTAAAAAACTTTTAACAAAAATCTAAAAATAAAGGCAAAAATTCAAACAAATCAAATGCAAGATATAACACGTCGGCCTTTAACATTTCGGTTTTTTAAGTTTTGTTGGACCCTAGACTGAGTCCTAATCGAACACCAAATTATAATTAAAAGTCAGTTCAAACCAAACCAAATTTAAAATATAGTCAACCAAATTACTTATTCGATTTGGTTTGGTTTGGTTCGGTGTTCGATTTTTTACTAAATTACTTACACTTAGAGGTGTTCATTCGGGTGATCGGGTCGGTTTCGGACGGATGTCATTCAGTTCGATTGTATTTCAGATCGGTTATTTTCGGTTGTTTGTTATGACAGGTTACACTCGGGTCGGGTCGGTTAGTCACGGTTCGGTTAAAGATCGGTTATTCGAGCTATCGGGTTAGCATTGCTTCGGTGTCGGTTGAAGTTCGGGTCGAGTGTTAATTGGTGTCGGGTTGTCATCAGTTAATAATTGGTTCGGTTTTGTCGGGTACAGATCGGGTTTGGTTTTTTTAAAAAACAAAATTCGGCTACGTATTATTAATTATTATCGATCGAGTCGATATCAAAATAAGTTGTTAGTGAATTTTTAATTGATGACAAGATTCCCTTTACTTAAAGCAAAATAGTTAAAATGCAAATCAATTAGTGATCAGTATTACTTTGTTACTTTTACTTATTTGACCGAAAATTAAAAATATAAAGTTCTATGAATTTTCATCAAATACCATTAAATGTAGTTAAATAAACATTGAGCATTGATTATTAACTCTAAATATATGAAATCGTGTATTTATAAAATTTAATTTATTAAAATATCTATAACTTTATTAGATTCACTAATAAGATGATTAAATATAACTATATCATACTTCTATGTTAAAAATTACTTCAAGTTTAAAGCAATTCGATCTAAAATGCGTTCGGGTTAACTCGGTTTTAGCCGGATCGAGTTAGGTTTCGAGAATGATACGGGTCGGATAGGACTCGGGTCGGTCATTTTTAGGTTCGGGTAATCTCGGTTAACGGCTATGTGTCGGTTACAAAAATCGGTTATAGATCGGGTTCAGCTTTCCTATTTTCGGTTGTCAACCGGTTCGGGTCCAACATCGGTTCGGGTATTGTCGATTCGATAAACCTAAAAAAGAAAGACATTTTCGGGTCGATTTACTTTCGGTTTCGATTCGGGTTTTCGGGTCGGGTCACTTTTGAACAACTCTACTTACACCCCTAATATGAGCTCTCAATGTATAGGGGATTATCACATTAATGAGTATGCAAAATTAAATCTAAGATTAAATCATAATAATCAACTCTTGTAAGTCCACATTAACTATCATTCATGATCCATTGTTATCACCATAATTCATATGTTTAAGTCACGCTTCAATACCTCTATAACTTCAAGTTGTTGTAAATTGTGACTTTAATTTTATAAATTAAAAATTTAAAATAAAGCACATAAATTTAGTAGGTTACAAAAACATATGACAAGTTCAAACATTTGCTAAACATACACTAAATGCAAACTTGATCATCGGGAATCACCATACATCGAACATAGTAACAAGAAGATTTTGTTTGATCTTGATATTAATTCTTGGCGAGATGCTCTTTTTTAAAACATCATTTCCTCCCTAATACGGTGCTTGAGAATGTATACCGAAAATATGTTCTGAGATACAAAGAATTACACTAAATATCGATCACACGGAAATAAGAATGATGTAAGTGAAACTTAAATGGAAGAAGATAAAGAAAATTACAAACGAGGATTGCAAGTTCTCGATGTAAAGTGCTAGAGAAGAAAAGAAATCAGAAAATTGCATGTAGTGAATAACCACACAAGCCTTCTATATTTATAGAATAGCTCACAGCACTTCACGAAGCAACATATCACTTCACGAAACACGAGATCGATTCACGAACCACGAGATTGATTCACGAACCAAAGTCGCCTTTCGCTCAGCCCGTTCATCCCAATAAACATGGTTTAAAATAGCCATAATGATCGTTGGTTGTTATAGAATAACCAACAAAACGATACACAATGTTTGCACACTACAAAAAACACGGAGCTTTTTGACGGAAAAACTATGGTTTTTTCGACGGTTTTAACTGTCGCAAAATATATCTTCGACGCTTGGCGAAGCGTCTAAAAAACTGGAGTTACAAATTCATACTAGATCAAGAAGAAATATCAAATTCATACCAGATCGGAGGAACTGACGTGCTACTCATGAGAGGATGAAGAAGAGAGTGACGATTTAGGTGAATTTCCAAGAGAGGGTGGAGAAGAGAGCAGCGATTTAGGGTTTATTGTGACAAGGATGTTTTGAGTGGAATTAGAATGGGCTGGACGGTTTATTTTTCAATTTTTTACTTTCTTTTACTGTGACGCTTTTTATTCATTAAATTTTCACGTATATAAGCATCGAAAATTAAGCATCTAACATCTCCGTCTTTTTATTAGACAGCTGCTCATGCGTGTAAAATAAAATGTCTAAAAACTCAATGTTTTTTTTTGTAGTGGCAAGGAGAACCCGCATGCAGTAGAAGGCTCTGCGAGCCGCATAGAAACCCGCGGGTCGCGCATCTCACTCTGCCTGCCTCTGCGAGTCGCGCACCAAGGCGCGGGCCGTGCACTTGGTTTTGTCTCGTTTTATGCTTTCTTTACAAAGTTGGGATATACATAATTAATTTAATTAATTAAACCTTTGCAATAACCACTATATCTAAATTACAACACAAGTATTGATCATCCTACTTAGACATGTTCATAAGTTTCTCATAGACTTGATTGCTCATCGGGCAACTTCCGTACATCACGACTTGTGAGCATTGCGGCACCATTATTGTTCAAGGAAGTTGATACCACTATACCGAACAATATTTGCGTCTCGTGTAGTCGATGTCCAACTAATCAGCAGCATGATATTGTGTAATTTCACCTCCATTGAGAGCACTTCAATTTCAATTTCAAGTTTTTGTCTAAGGCATATTCAAGTTTGTTTATGAAATTGACGGTAATTCCAAGAGGCCAATGCTTGAGACTTTGAAACTTATTGTATCTAGATTGCGTCATTGTCATTTCCAAATTTGTAAATTTACTTCTATTCTCATTCATTTTTTTTATTTGCTTCATATTGTGCTAATTGTATTGTATATGAACTTTACTTAGTATAATTATATCAACTGCTTTAAATGTTAAACATTGTGCCAAAGATTTCAGAAACTAAGAAAAGAAAATGCTCTTATTTCTTAATAATACTAACCAAGGTACAGGATAGCCTATATATAGGCAACAGAAAGAAGAAAAATCAGTTAGTTATAACTAACTGACAAGTGTGAAGATGTTTGTTACACAACTACAGCAACACGTGCTAAACAACAAAGGCACGTGCTAATAAACAAAACAACAAAACTGCTGGCACACTTGAAAGGAGAACCAAAGCTGGATAACAACCACCCTAAGACGGCCAGCACACATGCTTCACATAACCATAACCATAGCCAGCTGTTCTCTAGCATAACAACCTGCACACCTGCACACAGAACAACAAAACCAACACAGATATTCTAACACCCCCCCTCAAACTAGAAGGTAGGGAAATAAACTCCTAGTTTGCTTAGTAAAGTATTAAATTGATTGGAAGGCAAAATCTTAGTAAGAACATCAGCTAACTGGTTTTTAGTTGGGAGATAAGTTAAATTTAAAATACCTTCAATAATTTTCTCCCTTGTAAAGTGACAATCAACATCTATGTGTTTAGTCCTATCATGAAAAACTGGGTTTTTTGCTATGTGAATTGCTGATTGATTATCACAATGAATAGTCACAGGTTGTAATGTAGTTAATCCAAGATCTTTAAGTAATCTAACAAGCCACACAACCTCCGAGGCAGCATTGGCAATAGCTCTATATTCAGCCTCTGAACTAGACCTTGACACAGTTGGTTGTTTTTTAGATCTCCAACTAATAGGGGAATTCCCAAGCATAAGGACATAGCCTGTGAAACAGCCCAAACCGGTGTAAAGAATATTATAATACTGTCTACAAAGCACAACGGAAGACTTATAAAAGTCTGGGCTGAATCCGACCTGTGGCTCGATAGCCACGATAAACTAATATCAGAGTATTTAAAACTTTTTACATTAAATAAGTGAATACTATTTACAAAACGTTATAAAATATTACAATTTAATATACAAATGTCTAATTTACATTATGACTTTCAAAAAGAAGTCCTCGCCGCGCACTTAACACATGACACAAGTAGGTATTCTCTCCGCAGTAGAGCTAACCTGAAAATGGATCTACCCGCCGTAAGGGATAGGCCCCATCAAGGACTATCAACAATTGAATTGTTGAGTAATCAAACAAACTATTACATTTATATAAAAGTCATTTACAAATATCTCCAATTTAATCTTTTGCTCTTTTAGTAACTTCTTATAAAATATTAATTTATCAAAACTCAAAATTCTTTTCAAAGACCCGTTTGGTATCGACATAAACATGACTAAGAACCTTTAGTTCATAGCGAATTAAAACACGGCTATAACTTTACAAGTTAATAGCGAAATCAAAATACGGCTATTACTTTACAAGTAAATAGCGAAAGTCAAAATACGGCAAATGAAATATATGAATTCATTTTACGAAACAAACAAAACTTTATATACCAAACGTATTTATTCAAAACTCATATTAAAACAATAATATAACAGCACTTTAAAACGTGGGAATATATGGACCGTCAGGAAGTAGGCTTGATCTAAATCCTGAGAATACGGGTGATCGTCATCACCGAAATACGGTTCTTGCAAGAACGAAACGGGATCGGGGGCTCGAGACCGATCCGAAAAGCATTACCTATTATCAAGCTATAGGATTTCATAATAATCCGGATATAAATATCCGTTGCCAATTCCCAAACACGGACATTTATCAATAAATCACTTGATTTTCTTTAAAATCAATAATCATAACTCATTTTCATAGTACAATATTTAAAAGCTCATACAAAACATAATTTTGATCAAGGATTAAAAGCAAGGTCAAACAAAGTCAAATTTCGAAGTTTTGAACACCAAAATTATACGATTTTTGCTCAAATATCATTACCAGTAATACCACATATTATATAACATAACTTGAACTTTAAAATACTTAAATTATATTTAAAAGATAATAGTGTTTGTATGATTACCTTTATGATGTAGAGTAATATTTTTAGAGAGATCGAAACCTTTTTAAATAATACCCGAATATGATTAATTATAGAAATAATTAATCTCATATCTATGAGCCAACCATATAAATAATGCTAGATGGTATATAGGATTCTCATAATTTTTGGCCTTCCTCTAAGTACACGGCCCAAAGGACCTTTTATAGCCAAAATCTCAAGCACACATGAGGTGGCAACATGCCACCTAGGGTGTTCCAACGTCCGACACGTGTCACACACGTGTCACCACACATGCGAGCCATGTGGTGCGGCTCTGTCCCGTGTTACAATTTTATCCACTTTACCGTTTGCATATCTTTAGATAATGTGTGATCTCACGAGTGTTTAGCTTTTTACATACACCCATTCAATCTTAATTTTTCATCTTATAACTTACTTTATTCCAAATCTAATACGACTGATATCCTCAAATAATAAAATATTATTCTGAGTTCCAATAAAATGACATACTTAAAATTTAATAACCCAAATTAACTTAATTAATTTTTTATTAATTAAGCTGCTAAAATAGGGGCTATCTCAGCCTGTTACTGATCTTCTGGTGTTTGGACAAGAAGCCCAGTCTGAATCAGTAAAGGCTTGCAGAACAAGTTTGCTAGCTCCTTGCAAGACAATACCTTGTCCATATGTTGCATTAATGTAATTAAGTGTGTGCTGAAGGGCTTTCCAATGTGGAATCCTGGGGCTCTGCATAAATTGACTAAGCGTTTGCATAGTGTAGGACAAATCAGGTCTTGTATGTGTTAAAAAATTAAGCTTTCCAATAAGCTAAAGCTTTCTGTATAAAGTAGGATCATGAAAAGAATCACCTTCGTCAGCAATCAACTTTAAATTCATAAACCCCTATCCTCCAAAAGATCCTTAGTATACTTGTGTTGGGTAAGGATCAACCTTTTGTCTGAGTAAATCACCTCAATGCCTAAAAAATAATGTAAGGAACCCAAGTCTTTGATAGTAAAGGTTTTGTGCAAATGTTGTTTGAGAAAATTAATTTCCTGTTTATTATTTCTTGTGACTAAGATGTCATCTACATAAACCCCTACTAAAGTGATGTATCCATCAACATTCTTTGTAAACAAAGAATAGTCATTTTTTGATTGTATAAACCCTAATCCCTTGAGCTCTCCAACTAATTTGGCATGCCACTGCCTTGAAGTCTGTTTTAGGCCATATAAAGATTTTTTCAGAAGGCAAACCTGATTGTTGGGATTAGGAATACCTTCTGGCATTCTCATATATACTTCTTCATGTAGATCTCCATGTAAGAAGGCATTA
This sequence comes from Amaranthus cruentus, assembly GCA_019425755.1. Taxonomy (NCBI): domain Eukaryota; kingdom Viridiplantae; phylum Streptophyta; class Magnoliopsida; order Caryophyllales; family Amaranthaceae; genus Amaranthus; species Amaranthus cruentus. The sequence goes on along the minus strand of CM033465.1, from coordinate 519,513 downwards.
TTTATATCCAGTTGATGAATCACCCATTGATTACTAGTTGTTATAGCCAACATGCACCTGACAATTGTCATTTTCACAACAGGTGAAAATGTCTCCTCATAGTCAATACCATGCTTCTGATTAAAACCTTTGGCAACCAAACATGCCTTAAACCTTTCTAATGAACCATCTGATCTGTATTTGAGTTTATAAACCCATTTTGAGCCTACAGCTTTCTTTCCTTTAGGAAGGTCAACAATTTTCCATGTTTTATTGGCCTCTAAGGCCTGGATTTCTTTATCCATAGCTTCTATCCAATTGATATCTTTACTTGCTTTTACGTAATTTTTAGGTTCTGTGTGAGCTTCACAAACTGAAGTCAAATGATGATGAGAAGCACTAAGAGCATGATAGTCAATTAGGTTGCACCAATGTTGCTTGTACGTATGATTGCAAACATAATCTTGCAAGTAAGCATGTTTTTGTATACTTCTAGATGACTTGCTTCTTGTAGGCAAAGAAGAAGGAAGGTTGTTCTGAATCTTATGTTCAGTGTTTGTGTCATAGGTTTTGGGTATGTCCTCTATACCTGTTGATTGCTCATTACTGGACCAAGGAAGAAAAAACTTGTGCATGTATGATGAGGGGTTTGAGTTCATTTGGAAAGTAAAGAATTTTTCAAAAAATTTAACATCCCTAGACACAAAAACCCTTTTGGTGACTAAATCATAAAGTTTGTACCCCTTTTGTGTAGGAGAGTATCCTAATAAAACACACGAAGTAGCTCTTGGTGCAATTTTTGTCCTGTCTTTATTTACGGTGGATACAAAGCACAAGCAACCAAAAGCTCTAAGGTTGTTGTAATCTGGTTTTCTTCCATACATGAGCTCAAAAGAGATCTTATTATCCAGCGCTTTTAGTGGCATCTTGTTTATAATGTGTGCAGCACACATTAGACAGTCTGCCCAAAAATGTATGGGAAGCTTGGATTGTAAAAGTAGTTTGGATCTCAATACCTTTTTGTTTATAGAAGGATAAGGTATCTCCCTTTGATAGCTCTTTTGCATTGTCAGCTCTTACACATTTGATTTTCTTATTAAATTGTATAAGAATCAATTCATAGAAATGCTTGAAATTAATCAAAAAATCATATTTTTCATTAATGAAGATCACCCAAGTGAATCTTGAGTGGTCATCTACAATGGTAATAAAGCTTTTACAATTTATTCTAGAGTTATGCCTCAAGGGCCCCCATATATCAATATGTAAAAGCTGAAAAGTTTTAGTAGTTCTAATTGAACTCCTAGGAAAAGACTCCCTAGCCTTCTTAGCTAGGGGACAAATGGTGCAAAAACACTCTTTATGCAAAGCTTTGATCTTTAGATCAGGAAAAATGATATGCAATTGATTGAATGGTGTATGTCCCATCCTTAGATGCCACAATTTTGCATCACAAACTTCAGAAGAACAGCTCCCTTTATGTGCTGCTGCTATTTGTGTGCAAGTTCTATTCATATTGATGCTTCTTGGGTGTTGGTTATGCTTGTAATCTTGAAGAAAGTACAAAGCATGCTCGACTTTACCAAGAGCCAAACTCCTCTTCATTGAAGATTCGCGGAGAAAACAACCATTGGCATCAAAATTAACATTACATTTTAGGTCTTTAATAATGAGTTTGCTAACTGAGATAAGATTGAAACAAAATTTAGGCACATAGAGAACATTCTTTAGGATGATTCCATTGTTTAATCTTACTGTGCTTGTAATTTCTACTTTAACTTGAGTTCCATCAGGGATGGTGATGAAGTGGGGTTTTCCCTCTACCCTAGCACACATAGAGAAATATTGCAGTTTAGAACAAATGTGGTCTGAAGCACCACTATCCACAATCCACTTTTCATTATTTTGGACATTAAAACAAGACTTACCTGCCAAGTGAGAATTATTAGTGTTGGCTTCTTTAATTTCCCTTTGTGTATTCTGTTTAATTTGTTTATTCAGAAGGTTGAGAATTTGCCCAATCTGTTCATCAATAAATTTGGACTCATTTGTTGAACCAGTAGTGTCTGGATTGTTGTGTTCAGCATTGGTGACGTTTGCTGTCACTTTGTTTTCCCTTATCCATTTTTTATTCTTGACTTTGGGAGGATACCCATGTAGTTTCCAACATCTATCTTGGGTATGTCCATTGATTTTGCAGTGCTCACAAAAGAGTGTATTACTTTGTCTTTTTGCAGTCACATATTCTCTTTGCCTTTGTTTCTATTATCATAGGTCTTCCTTTTTTCAACTCTACAAACTATGGAGTCTTGATCATCAAGATTATCATTCTTGCTTATTTCTTGATGGACTTGTTCTTGCAACAAGATTCCATAAGCTTCTGCAGCAGTAGGAATAGGCTTCATCATCAAGATGTGACTTCTTGTTTGATGATACTTATTGTGCAGTTTCATCAAGAACTGCACTAATCTTCTACGTTGTTGGCTCTTTGTTGCCCTTTTTGACAAATCACATTCACATCCATTACAATTGCATGCAACAAAAGGATCTAAAGCATCGAGTTCATCCCAAATTCCCTTCAATTTGGTGTAGAACTCTTCAATACTCATACCATTAGTTTGAGTGATTTTACTCAGCTCTTCTTCAATGTGGAAAAGTTGGGCTGATGAAGATTGCCCAAAACGATGCTCTAACTCATCCCACACTTCTTTAGCAGTCTTTAACCACAAGATGCTCTTTGTTATGTTCTCATCTACAGCGTTCATGATCCATCCAATAACAACATCGTTAACACGATCCCAAGCCTTTCCATGAGATGAACTTGATGTGGGTCTTTTGACTGTACCATCAACGAAACCCATTTTATTTTTTCCAGACAATGCTATCGACATTGCTCTCTTCCAACCTTTAAACCCAACACCTTTGAAGACATTAGAAACAAGCCTCAATCTAGTATATGTTGGGTGCAAGAAATAAACTGAGGAAGGATTCATGGTGGGATCTTTGATTTTCTCGTTATTTCCCATAATGAGATTACGATGGAACATGAGCAAGAAAAGAAGAGCAGATGATTTAGGCAGAAGGTGATGGTCAGAACAATAAGAAACAAGAATCAGATGGAAATTGATGGAAAATCAGATCAGGGCACAAAGCTCTGATACCATGTTAAACATTGTGCCAAAGATTTCAGAAACTAAGAAAAGAAAATGCTCTTATTTCTTAATAATAATAACCAAGGTACAGGATAGCCTATATATAGGCAACAGAAAGAAGAAAAATCAGTTAGTTATAACTAACTGACAAGTATGAAGATGTTTGTTACACAACTACAACAACACGTGCTAAACAACAAAGGTACGTGCTAATAAACAAAACAACAAAACAACTGGCACACTAGAAAGGAGAACCAAAGCTGGACAGCAACCACCCTAAGACGGCCAGCACACATGCTTCACATAACCATAACCATAGCCAGTTGTTCTCTAACATAACAACCTGCACACTTGCACACAGAACAACAAAACCAGCACAGATATTCGAACATTAAATTTAATAGGATTTTTTGAGTGCGTATGCGTATCATGCTCCCCACCAACTAGTTAGAAAAAAGTAAAGTAATAAAAAAATTAAGTCTTTTTTTCATTTTGCTACTCATGGATCTTTTAAGAAGTTGAATACTCAATTTCTCTTTACCATTAGTTTATAATAATCCAACATATCTCATCTATACATATTAACTCTTTTTTAATTTTTTGACACATTATTATAATTACGTTGATTATAAAATTTTAACATGTAAATGTCAACTTGATAAAGATAATACATAACAGGTCGATGGGTATTCGACTCAGTTTATGTTGTGGCCCATCCAGTCCGGTTAAGGTGGGTTGGGTATCCTACCAGGATTATATTTTTTTTTAAAAAATTGACCCGCCATTTAGGATGTGGGTCGACGGGTCTGGTCAAGCTGGTCGGCAAGTCAGGTCAAGCGGGTTGAATTTTTTGAACACCCATAGTTGATGAGATATGAATGTAAAGGCAATGATCAACTTCATAAGCTTGAGAAATAATAGCAATTTCATTTAGCCTTTTAAAGGGTCCATTAGCAACAAATCGAATGCAAAGGTTGGATTATTTAAAAAAACTTTTAAGGTGGTATTACAGGCAGGTAATGGAAAATAGATTGGATTATTATAAAGAAGGATTCAGATTATAGATAACAATCTTCAAAAAAAAAAAAAAAGATTATAGATAACCTAATATAGCAGGTCATTTTTTGAAGAGACCATTGGCAACAAACTGAAAGCAAATGTTAGATTATTAAAAGAATTTCAAAATGTGAAATTATTGATAGGTAATGAAAAGTAGGTTGAATTATTATTGATAACAATTTTTCCTAAACCTTATCATAAATAAAAAAAGGACAAGTATATTAAATAGCTCAAATAAGAACGTGGAATATAACTTTGGAAGAAGGCAAAATCAAACTTTATTATTTTTATTTATATATAATTAATAAAAGATATTAATAGTTATAGTATTACATAAACTTAAAATATAAATTGTAATAAATAGCTAATTAATGAGTTTGATGTAATAAACTCTCATTTTTCTCTTAATGAGTTTGATGTATTCAAGTTAAAAAAATTTCATATACTTAAAAAGCACAATGTAGTAAAAAGTACACCAAATTAAAGCATAAAGAAAATGACACCTATTCCTCTTAGAAATTAGAATGTTAGATACCAATAAACTGAAGTTGTCAATTTGTCATAGATTTTGTACCATAATATACCATAATATATAGTGAATTCCGACAAATATTAGCTGGGGTAGGATATGAAAAATATGATAAAAAATGACACACAAATAGAGGTGTTCATTCGGGTAATCAGGTTGGTTTCGGACGGGTGTCATTCGGTTCGATTGTATTTCGGATCGGTTATGTTTCGATTGTTTGTTATAACGGGTCACACTCGGGTCGGGTCGGTTAGTCACAGATCGGTTAAAAGATCGGATATTCCAGCTATCGGGTTAGCATCGGTTCGGTGCCGGATGAAGTTCGGGTCGAGTGATAATTGGTGTCGGGTTGTCATCGGTTAATAATTGGTTCGGTTTTGTCGGGTACAGATCAGGTTCGTTTTTTTAGAAAACAGAATTCGGCTACGTATTACTAAATACTATCGATCGAGTCAATATCAAAATAAGTTGTTAGTGAATTTTTAATTGATGATAAGATTCCCTTTACTTAAAGCAAAATAGTTAAAATGCAAATCAATTAGTGATCATTATTACTTTGTTACTTTTACTTGTTTGACCAGAAATTAAAAATATAAAGTTCTATCAATTTTCATCTAATACGATTAAAAGTAGTTAAATAAACATTGACCATTGATTATTAACTCTAAATATATGAAATCATGTATTTATAAAATTTAATTTATTAAAATATCTATAATTTTATTTGATTAACTAATAAGATGATTGAATATAATTATATCATACTTCCATGTTAAAAATTAGTTCACATTTAAAGCAATTCAATCTAAAATTCGTTCAGGTTAAGTCGGTTTTAGCCGGATCGAGTTCGGTTTCGAGCATGATTCGAGTCGGATGTGACTCGGGTCGGTCATTTTTAGGTTCGGGTAATCTCGGTTAACGGTTATGTGTTGGTTACAAAATTGGTTACAGTTCGGATTCTACTTTTCCAATTTCGGTTGTCAACCGGTTCGGGTACAACATCGGTTCGGGTATTGTCGGTTCAATAAACCTAAAAAAGAAAGATATTTTCGAGTCGGTTTACTTTCCGTTTCGGTTCGGATTTTCGGGTCGGGCCACTTTTGAACAGCTCTACACACAAACCAGACTTATACAACTGAAGTTATCAATTTGCTATTTGTCCTTTAGTTTGGACTTTAAACCCTGAACCTTTTGAACTAAAAATTAAAAAAGGGAGTTAATAATAATACTAATAATAATAATAATAATAATAATAATAATAATAAATTAATAATCTGAATTCCTTGCACTATGAAATAGGAGCCATATGGGCCAATCTTTACTTTGTTGACAAAAATGCACCTTGTTTACATTGTGCACCGCAAATAATGGACTAAATTAAAAAAGAGAAATTCGAAAGTTAAAACGCTAACTGCGTAATAGAGGTTTCTTCTTCCCATTCAAGCATGGCAAACAGAATTGTTGAAGCACAAGACAAAGATGGAAGATCAATTTGAAGAATCTGAAAACACATTTTGAAATTAATGCACTTTATTTTTAAGTTATAAAATTAGGAAATAGGGTGAAGAAGAATTACTGTGTTGAGGAAATAAGAAGTTCTATCATCCCAAATAAGTAATAAAACTCTAGCACCTTCAGATTTATACTTCAACAATTCCCCAAGGGTAAAATCTCTTCCGCTTGGAAATGGTTTAGTGGGTTCTCTTAATAGTTTCACTTTATGAAAAACCTACCACCCAACAATGTTTCAAATGATGAGCTTCAGATATTGCATAACATATATCTTCTTAACATTTTCCTTGCTTATAAATTTCCCCATTTTCAACCTTAATTTCCGGTAACAAATCATCTCTCCCATGAGCATCTTGATAAAGTATCAGAAACCCTGCTTTTTTGAGAGGAAAATAAGTAGATTTCACCTCATTTTCAGTGATTTTAAAACCTCAAATTAGGTTTAAGGGGTTTACCAGAAGAAGAGAGGAGAAAATCACCTAGAAATCAGTTCACCAAAGAGAATTCTAGAAGCAAGGAGAGTAAAACTACCAATATTCTGAGCACCGGAAACATCATTGTCTTTATAACATTAAATTCAACAACGCAGGCTATAAAGAGATTTGAGAGGAGGGAGCACAGGGGCTGTAATGGTGAGATGATGTTTGACCATCTTAGGAAATGAGAGAAGTAAATGAGCATGAGGTAATTAATGGGTGGTTGAGTAAATTTTCAAATTCAACCGGTAAAGATGGACTATAGAAGAAAACGAAGGCAAAAGGTCGGATTTTTAAAAAATAATCAAAAGGTCGGATTTTAAAAGAGAACAAGCGAAAGATCAGATTTTTAGAATTAAATTTTCAAAAATTAAAAGACTTATAAGTAGTACGTTTTAATTAACTTGAATGCCGGAAAGCATCATATATGTGGTCGCTTAATCGGTATATAGTATTAGAAGATAAGAAAATCTCTATTTTCAGTTATGGACAACCCAGATTCAAAATTTATAAAAAATAAACTGAGCCTCGAAATACTTTGCTCCGCCCCTATTATAATGATCCAGAAATCAGAAAGTAACATACTGCTTGGGGATGATCAGGAAGTAATACTAGTTAGAGATGTTGAAGTGTTATCAGTTGTTCTGTATCGGTAAAAGAGTATATTCTATCATCTTATAAACTTGAGCAGTAATTCCTACTATTAATAATTGATTTTAGTAGTGAAACTCATTTGGATTTGTCCGTGGATTATCTAATCTCCTTCTTGTTTTATTTGCCAGGGCCATATTTTAAATATTAACACTAGTTGGATGGCCATGGCTTCAAATTCTTATTAAACCCGTCTATGATCTGCCCCTATTTTTTTACTTATATAATAGTTGTTTTTTTACGAATTACAATCACCAAAGTATTAAAGTCTACACCATTCAGACCAAGTGACCATTGACCAAACCAAATGACCTTTGACCAGCCTAAATGACCGTTGACCATTACTAATCACCTTTTACTTTTGTTGATCGATCATCCTTAATCCCTTTGACTTTCCTAATTACTAGTGGCATCCTTGTGTTTTATCATTTAAACGTTGTTTTACACATTATAATGATATATTTTCATAAAACGGATGTGGCCATTATCCATATACTATAACAAATTTAACTTTTCGCGATATTGAATTTAGTAACATTAAAAAATGCCACTGATTTATATTTTTAATGTAATAATTTTTTGTTTTTATTTTAATTTCCACTATAAAGTGATTTAATGACACTTTATTAGGCCTTTAATGACATATTTAATTGTTACATAGTCTATAGTGACATTTATGAGTACGAGTACTGTCACGAGATCCTATGTCGCAAAAAGCTTTAGTATCATTTTTTATCTTGCTGTTAAAGAGTCTAATAAATGTCCTTAATCCCAGTATATATATATTATTAGAAATTTGAACTAGTGACATTTAAATTTAATGTCGTTAAATATATCCCACTAAAAGTAAATTATTTTGTAGTGATATGAGGTAATTCTATTAGAAATCTAGTCAAAACAATGACTTATTTGCTTATTTCCCGACACGTGAATCGAAAAAGATATTTAACGTCATTTTCATCCTTCATAACAATGTTTTTATGAAATGTCGTTAAATATCTTTTTCATTCTACGTGCCGGAAAATAAGTGAATAAGTACTTGCTTTAACCGGATTTTTACAAGAGTTATTCTAAAAGAGAAATCACGATGTTTGTTTTTTGAAAAATATCGTATTAATGGGAAAAAAGACGTTAAAAATATCTTTTCGGTCTACGTGCTTGAAAATAGGCAAATAAATACTTATTTCAACTAAATTTTCGAAAGATTTATCTCATAAGAAAAATCGGGACGTTTGTTCTCTTAAATATACAAGTGTTATTGATGTTTGATATTTGAAAACTACATATTGAGAGGAATTTAAAAAGATGGTAATATAATTAATTTATTAGAAAAATTTGGTCAAAAAGTTAGTGTAAAAATTATTAGTGTTATTGATTAAGAACGAATAGAGTAGTGATCATTGTGAGTCCTATATGGTTGGTAGCAAAATCTGATAATTTTTTATTGCAACAAATTGAAGCTCTTGTTTGAGTTGCCAAATAAGAGTTAATTAGCTTTGATCCTTTTGTTTTCACACAGATAACAATGGAGCTGTGGGATTACATAGATGAAGAAGAGTTTTGGAACACAATTGAAGATATCGACGAGGGAAAACGCGTAGAGGAAACGCGTCCATTGTGGGATTACACAGATGATGAGGTCAATCCTTCTCATCCTCTTTTTCCCCAACTGCAGGAATCCTTGATGAATGTACTTGAATCTTGCAATCCTCCACCTAAATTACTTAAACTAACATCTGATATTCCTACCCAAGATGTTAACTATTATTTGCATTCGAACCTGCAATACTTGATCTTAGATTTTTCGACTGATATCGAGAGTTTATCACATTCGTTAGGCGAGTTGCAAAGTCTACAACATCTCACAATTACAGGCATTAATCTCAAATGTCTTCCTGACAACATCACAAGACTAACAAACCTTCAAGAGTTGGAACTCCATTGGTGTCCTAACCTCGAATATTTGCCTCCGAATTTCGGGGAGTTTGTCAGCTTGACAGGACTCAGTATACAGGGTTGCAAAATCAGGGAGCTTCCTAAAACCATAATCAATCTAAAAAACCTGCTTGTTTTGGATGAGGATCAGTGCTTAAGGCTTGAAGAATTGCCCACAAATTTCGAAGAATTGGTAAGCTTAAACAAGCTCAGTTTTACATATTGTGGGATCAAAAACCTTCCTACTGATATACTGAAGTTACACAAGTTGAAAATTTTGGATCTTCGAGGCTGTATTAATCTCAAAACATTGCCTCCGTATTTGAGTCAGTTGGTGAACTTGGAGAAGCTTCATATAAGAGAAACCAATATTAAGTTGCTTCCTTGCAGTATCAAAAGTCTTACGAACTTGAAAGTGTTGGATCTCCCAGATTGTAATGGCTTTAGATATTTGATTGATAAAAAGGATAAGCTTTTCGATTAAATTCCTGCTGAAAAGTTTGTTGATGATGAAGTGATGATAAGCCATGATTCTGATCCGGAAAGGAATAGGAATAGGAATAGGATTGTAAGTGTTGGAGGTAATATAATGCTTCTAATTTAAACTCCTGGATTGCAATCTGTTTAATATTTTCATATACTTCATGCCATTATTCTAAAATGAAATCTATATTTAGAAAGTAATCTAAGTATGATAAATGCTACTTAACCTAGCTTTGTGTCTTACAATAGAATATTTGGTTTTAAGGATTCCAAATAGATAAAACAGAGGTAGCTAATTAAGTGGAAAATTCTAAAATCTGTATTTATGTGAACAGACAATTCTAATGTCAGTGATGTCCCAAATTTGGTAATTCGGAGCAATGATCATCTCTGTGATGAAGATCAGCAGGGAGGTATTACGGCTTCACAAGACAAAGATATGATGCTGGCTGGAGGTATGTCTGGTGAGACTTATTGCCTTACATTTCAGGTAATCCTGCTCTTGAAATTCGGATTTCAGGGGAAACTAATAACTAAAATTTCTTTAGAATTTTGATTCAGTATGTACTTCAATTGACGAAAATCAATACCATGACAATGCACAAATGAATGTCAGTGAACGTATGAACACCGAAAGAATTAACTTCGGAGAGTCTATTTTCGTATTTGGCTCAAGGGATGAATCTGCAAGATGCCGCAGATGAAGCTGGGGGTATTTTCTAATATTGTATGAATTGGAATAACGAATATGTGAAATTCTTGATCAGTAGTTGTTCTGTGTCTCTATTTCAGTAAGTAGATCAACGTTCAAATGCAGATGCAGAGAAAATGGAATTCAGAACTTGGGTAAAAGAAAAAAAAGTACAAACGCAATACAATGGCAGTCGATACAACCATGTTGAATGCAGTAGCAAAGAGAAGTACGAAGGAAGCTTGCAGCGTAGTGTCCCAACAAGATGTAGGAGCTTGTGACTATAGTTCGGGTGTAAATAAAGCAGCAAATACAATCCAATTCCTAGTAAAGGCATCATATAAAGACGACATTTTAAGGTTTAACTTGGAATCTACATCGAGTATGGCTGAGCTCAAGGAAAAGGTGCAGGAGAGGGTGCAAGTACTAGTAGATGGTAAATTTAAGATCAAGTATCAAGATGACGATCAAGACTGGGTAATCATGGCTTGCAATGACGATTTACAAGAGTGTTTTCGTCTTTCAGCGTTGTCTAGAAAAGATCGAGTTACGTTGAAGATTCTTGACTCTCTCTAGTCCTAGCTTTTTAGTTTGTGTAGCTTGTGGCTAGGTTCTACGTCGATTAAGTTTGTTTGCAATTGAGGTTATAAGGCTTGGTTTTTAACTCAAAGATTTACACATTGTTCTATCTTCTACATAAAATTTGCAGATGTATTTGTTTGTTTCTCCTCAAACATAATTATACTCGTAAGACCAAATGGTAGTTTATAAACAATCTAACTACTCCTACTAAGGCATGAAATGAATAAAAATCATCGTTTTTACAGCCACGATTTAAAGCGGTGTTTGACAAAGTTAAAGTCAGAATGATCAATAATGTAGTAAAGGATTATTCATCTCTAAGGAATCCATCAAACACGTTTTCAAAATTCTAATATTATTATTATTATCAGAATCATGGTCAAGTCTAAGTAATAAATCCAATGTATATTTACCCGCATAATTGAATTAATATCTCCATATTTCAATATTGTAAGGAAGTACAATGCGCTAGTCATTATCACTTAAGTCTAACTCTTTTGATGAACTAAGGACTATGATTGATAATGATCTTGGCTCACCTGGTTGGGTTCCAATTCCCAGAATGTTTTTGTTACTCCCATTCAAAATCATATTATAAAAACAACAATATTTTATAATAAATCAAGATTAAATATAAATGAAATATTATTGATAAAGAAACATAAACGTGTCATTACAAATGAATTACAAAAAATAAACTATTTAAAGCCATCTTCATTCATGTTTAATCGCCATAGACCTAATATGAAGTTCATACTTATGGTAATGGTTTAGTCAAAGAACCTCCTACATTATAATTAGTATAAACTTTGAAGACTTTTACATCTCCTCCATTTAAACTAAAGATGAAACCCTATTCAGATCGAGAATTGTCTTTGTCGGCTTGGAAGCTCACATCTATGTAGCCATCAATGTCCAATGCCTATCTTCCTCCATATACAAGGCATTTATCCTTAGTTCTTCCTATGTACTTAAGGATTGTCTTTGCAGATGTCACAGATGTCCAATGGACTTCTCCAGGGTACACTAGGAAGCACATGTTCGAAGCAAGTACAATATCTGGTGGAGTACAAATCATTACATAAGGAATTTACTCATACGCTCATCTTATTTAGTGTTTATTAGAAACTTAGTCTTACTAAATGAAAAGCCAAGTTGCATTTGAATGAAACCTCTTTTAGAGTTTTCCATGTTGAATTTTGCAAGAATCTTATCCAAATAAGCTTGCAGACTAAGTCCAATCATTCTTTTAGTTCTATCTCTATAGATGTACTCGGATAGTCCCAAGTGGATGTGCTCATTTTGGAGCACATTTTAGGTTGTTTTAGGGTCATTTTAGGTGTTTTTGCCTTCAAGGTCAAGTGCGGTGTGTTCGAGGCTTAGACATTCTTATTGATGTTTAGGCACACTTATTAGAGCTTTGGCACACTTTTCGAGACATTCCCAATGGCCCCACAAAGTTCAAAAGCTCTTAGATACTTCAAAGAAGCTATAAAGCAAGGATCATGCCTTGATTCGACCGAATCCCATGCTCATTCGGTTGAATGGATTAAAGATCATCTACGCATATGGTGTGAATTTTTTGTTTTAGGTGAATTAGGTTACGAACGAGTGGACCTTCACTTGGTCGAATAATTCTATGGTTTGGTTGAAGGGATGCTTGAAGATCAATTGCTTGTCTCAAA
>CM033465.1:387082-506769 GCA_019425755.1 Amaranthus cruentus | reverse complement strand
ATATATATATATATATATATATATATATATATATATATATATATATATATATATATATATACATAAATAATTTAATTGTGCATTTACAAATAAATTATATATATATAATATATACAAATATATATACATAAACTTAGCGTATCACCACTACTGAAACATAAGCTACCAACATAAATTAGAAATATACACGACAACTTTGTCTTTCACTTCGCGTATTTCCGTTTCCGTCAATTCGCGTGTTTCCCTTGGAGTGTCGTATATAATCTACGTATTAAAAGAAATAATTATTAAAAAGTTAGTACATATATATTATAGATTTTCTAATAAATATTTATAATATTATAATTTAAAAACATAATAAATACTTACGGAATCAAAGAAAAAAGCAAAATTAAAAAAATATCAAAAACGTTAAAAACGCAACTTCACACTTTGTACCCCGAGTTTCTTCACGGCTTCTATGATATCTTCCATAAATTTAAGCACGTAGTAGCCACAGTAAATGCAATTTTTTTGTTGAAAACACTATTAAAAAAATATTATATATGTTAGTGCCAAATTAAAAACATTTCAAAACCCTTAAAAACGCAACTTAACACTTAATTTCAAGCATATGACAATTATTTTCGATTCTAACTACTTCAACACAATAATATATACCAAATAGTGTTGTGTGCCAAGTTTCGTGCATAATAAACCATGTTTAAGCTATTTTACGCGCGAAAGTGACAAAAATCCTTCAAAACCCTTAAAAACGCAACTTAACACTTAATTTCAAGCATATGATAATTATTTTCGATTCTAACTACTTCAACACAATAATATATACCAAATAGTGTTGTTTGCCAAGTTTCGTGCATAATAAACAAATTTTAAGCTATTTTACGCGCGAAAGTGAAAACAATCCTTCAAAACACTTAAAAACGCAACTTAACACTTAATTTCAAGCATATGACAATTATTTTCGATTCTAACTACTTCAACACAATAATATATACCAAATAGTGTTGTGTGCCAAGTTTCGTGCATAACAAACCAAGTTTAAGCTATTTTACGCGCGAAAGTGACAAAAATCCTTCAAAACACTTAAAAACGCAACTTAACACTTAATTTCAAGCATATGACAATTATTTTCGATTCTAACTACTTCAACACAATAATATATACCAAATAGTGTTGTGTGCCAAGTTTCGTGCATAACAAACCAAGTTTAAGCTATTTTTACTTAAGGACAAAATGCAAAACTCGTAAACGCAACAACACTTAATTTCAAGCATATGACTTTATTTTCGATTCTAACAAATTCAACACAATAATGAAGCCAAATTGGAAAGTCTTGGCAAGGAATTAGTAAGCATTGATCAAGATAATTAAACACCGAGCTAATAATGGTCAAAGACCATTCGTGAATATACATGCGCACCTACTAGATTGCTGAGTTCTAAACACAATGGTGAACGTGTTGAAGCTTCATACAGGGATTTTCATAAACTTCAAAGACTCCATGCTCTAAAGAAAGACCCTAGAAGCTAGCAAAAGGTTCATGCTCAGCAAAGGCTACGCTTGGCCAAGTTTGTCTGACTTACCGTGAACGTTCTGCAGCACTCTACCTTGCTTGGGCTCTACAGTGACAGTAAAGATGATCTAAAGCAAGTGGGGGGCAGTAATGGAATCTTCATACCAGGACCTTCTCATCAAGACCTTAAACGCACCTTAACAAGCACGGGAAGCCGTCCAAAAAGAGAGCTAAAGGTCGCCTGGTTAATCGGTTTGCTGTCAGAAGGCTGAACCGTGTTTTTTGCTGTTTTTTCCGTCTTTTAATTCGCACATGATTAGGCACGTGATGTTTAGCCATTACAAATTAGTTGTTTTAATTCCTAAGAGTCTTAGTGTGTTTTTTCCTCATTTCATAAGTCTATTTGAGAGTGAGAAATACCCAAGTTTAAGCTATTTTTGGGAAAAAAAGCGGCAAAACCTTTAAAAACGCAACTTCACACTTAATTTCAAGCATATGAGATTTATTTTCGATTCTAACAACTTCAACACAATAATATATACCAAATAGTGTTGTGTGCCAAGTTTCGTGCATAACAAACCAAATTTAAGCTATTTTACGCGCGAAAGTGACAAAAATCGTTCAAAACCGTTAAAAACGCAACTTAACACTTAATTTCAAGCATATGACAATTATTTTCGATTCTAAAAACTTCAACACAATAATATATACCAAATAGTGTTGTGTGCCAAGTTTCGTGCATAACAAACCAAGTTTAAGCTATTTTTACGCGCGAAAGTGACAAAAATCGTTCAAAACCGTTAAAACGCAACTTAACACTTAATTTCAAGCATATGACTTTTATTTTCGATTCTAACAAATTCAACACAATAATGAAGCAAATGTGGAAAGTCTTGGCAAGGAATTAGTAAGCATTGATCAAGATAATAACACACCAGCAGCTAATAATGGTACTAAAGACCATTCTCAGAAATCATACGAGCAGGCCACCTTTCAAGGTCTGTCCATGGTGGATACGGGTGTTTGGAAAGGCATACAAGGGGGATTTGACCTCGCTATACATGAATCTTTCATGAAAGACCCTAAGTGCCTCCTCTCAATTGAAAAAGGACCCCAAGAAACTGAGCAAAAGGTCGTATGCTCAACAAAGGCGACTGTCAAGTGCTGTCATGACACTGACCAGACACCGGTTGCGCAGCCTACCTTGCTTGGGCTCTACAGTGACAGTAAAGATGATCTAAAGCAAGTGGGGGGCAGTAATGGAATCTTCATACCAGGACCTTCTCATCAAGACCTTAAACGCACCTTAACAAGCACGGGAAGCCGTCCAAAAAGAGAGCTAAAGGTCGCCTGGTTAATCGGTTTGCTGTCAGAAGGCTGAACCGTGTTTTTTGCTGTTTTTTCCGTCTTTTAATTCGCACATGATTAGGCACGTGATGTTTAGCCATTACAAATTAGTTGTTTTAATTCCTAAGAGTCTTAGTGTGTTTTTTCCTCATTTCATAAGTCTATTTGAGAGTGAGAAATACCCAAGTTTAAGCTATTTTTTGAGAAATAAAAACGCTTCAAAACCTTTAAAAACGCAACTTCACACTTAATTTCAAGCATATGAGATTTATTTTCGATTCTAACAACTTCAACACAATAATATATACCAAATAGTGTTGTGTGCCAAGTTTCGTGCATAACAAACCAAATTTAAGCTATTTTACGCGCGAAAGTGACAAAAATCGTTCAAAACCGTTAAAAACGCAACTTAACACTTAATTTCAAGCATATGACAATTATTTTCGATTCTAAAAACTTCAACACAATAATATATACCAAATAGTGTTGTGTGCCAAGTTTCGTGCATAACAAACCAAGTTTAAACTATTTTACGCGCGAAAGTGACAAAAATCGTTCAAAACCATTAAAAACGCAACTTCACACTTCATTTCAAGCATATGACAATTATTTTCGATTCTAACAACTTCAACACCATAATATATACCAAATAGTGTTGTGTGCCAAGTTTCGTGCATAACAAACCAAGTTTAAGCTATTTTACGCGCGAAAGTGACAAAAATCGTTCAAAACCGTTAAAAACGCAACTTAACACTTAATTTCAAGCATATGAGATTTATTTTCGATTCTAACAACTTCAACACAATAATATATACCAAATAGTGTTGTGTGCCAAGTTTCGTGAATAACAAACCAAGTTTAAGCTATTTTACGCGCGAAAGTGACAAAAACGCTTCAAAACATTTAAAACGCAACTTCACACTTCATTTCAAGCATATGACAATTATTTTCGATTCTAACAACTTCAACACAATAATATATACCAAATAGTGTTGTGTGCCAAGTTTCGTACATAACAAACCAAGTTTAAGCTATTTTACGCGCGAAATTGACAAAAATAGTTCAAAACCGTAAAAATTGCAACTTAACACTTCATTTCAAGCATATGATAATTATTTTCGATTTTAACTACTTCAACACAATAATATATACCCAATAGTGTTGTGTGCCAAGTTTCATGCATAACAAAACAAGTTTAACCTATTTTACACGCGAAAGTGACAAAAACGCTTCAAAACACTTAAAAACGCAACTTAA
Source organism: Amaranthus cruentus (assembly GCA_019425755.1). Taxonomy (NCBI): domain Eukaryota; kingdom Viridiplantae; phylum Streptophyta; class Magnoliopsida; order Caryophyllales; family Amaranthaceae; genus Amaranthus; species Amaranthus cruentus. The sequence continues at coordinate 502,649 of CM033465.1, read as the reverse complement.
CACTTCATTTCAAGCATATGACAATTATTTTTGATTCTAACTACTTCAACACAATAATATATACCAAATAGTGTTGTGTGCCAAGTTTCGTACATAACAAACCAAGTTTAAGCTATTTTACGCGCGAAAATGACAAAAATAGTTCAAAACCGTGAAAATTGCAACTTAACACTTCATTTCAAGCATATGACAATTATTTTCGATTCTAACTACTTCAACACAATAATATATACCAAATAGTGTTGTGTGCCAAGTTTCGTGCATAACAAACCAAGTTTAAGCTATTTTACGCGCGAAAGTGACAAAAATCCTTTAAAACACTTAAAAACGCAACTTAACACTTAATTTCAATCATTTGACAATTGTTTTCAATTCTAACTAATTCAACACAATAATATATACCAAATAGTGTTATATGTACCTTTACTGCTCTCCATTTCGGGTATGTGGCTCTCATAGCAGATCGCATTTCCCCACGCATTTTCTTCATAACACTGAAACACATGGGGAAAGAATAAATATTTATTTAATAGTACTATTTATTATAACACTTAAATGAAATTGGTTGTCAATTTATAAACTTACGCATTCAACAAAGCTTTGAATTTTATGTTGCGAGGCCTGGCTTGTCCTTGATGTAATGAGTTGAAGACGTGCACCGTATTCGCCATAGGACATATGACCAAAAGTATCCAATGCACACTACAAAAACCACGATTTTAAATCAACAAGATAGAGAATAGGTGAACATAAGTAAAAATCAAAATATAAGTTCAATTTCAAAAATAAACTAATCACCTTTCATAGTATGGGGCCAGAATGAACGTGTGTTTAGATGCAAATGAATGTTTCAGAGCACGTTCAACGTATGCTTTGACGTCATCTGGATCAGTCTGACTCTTACCACCCGAAATCGACTCAGGATCAAACCATCCAAATTTTATTGGAGGTTCGAGGCAATTCAACTCCTCGTAAGCTGCACTAAACTCACGAATAAGAAAATTTTGTCAGTAATTCGATTATTAAAACAATTAAACCATAAAACCTAAATTATAAGATAAGAACATCACATACATCATGTAGACATGGATAAGGGCGATATTCAACATCTCCCCTCACAAAAATTTCCCAATGTCACTAGGCCCAAAAATGACGCTAGGCTCCTCGACAAAGCAGAATTGTTCCGTGCTCAGGGGTAGAATAATTGGGTCCTCCTCACGCATGCGAGATGCACCTTTGTGCAGCCACAGGCAATCTGGAGAGAGATGTTTAAGCTCCTCATCAGTCAAGAGTGGAGTGATTGCCACAGACGATGAGGAACCGATCTCTCTCTTAGAGCCCTTTGAACTCTTTTCCTATTTCAATTTATACAATTAAATTAATGTAATAATCACGGAATTGAAATAATAAAAACAAATAAGATAATACAAAAGATTATTACCTTGGCAGTGAATCGGACCCAAACATATGGCCATGTGACGAAACTACCTTGGGCGTCCGATAGTTTCTCAAGGGTCCATTCTGGCATTGGAACCGGAAGTGAGAAATCTTGGAACCGGAAGTGAGAAATCTTCGAACCCCTTTATGATAGTTTCCACCGTCACACTAATGTGGCCACTTGCACAGGAATTGAATGCACTGTTTGCCCCTTATGGGTTGGTTGCGCCATACCGTATGCAACCTCAGTTAAGTCGCCACCACGAGCAACGCCTAACTGAGGCAGCAAAAGAGAGCAAGGACTCGCCTCCTGAAAATGTTGTCGTTTAGTACAATTAACATCATAATAAATTATTAAAACACATTGCAATTTAAATAAATACGCGCTTATATATTTAAAAACTATATGTACCTTTACCATTGCCCCTTCGTTTCCCGTTTTGACCTTCTTGGTCTGACGGTGACTCTTCTTTGTGATCCAGCGAGCTACGAGCTTGGATTTGAAATCTCTGAATCTTTCAGCAACAGCTGAAAGAAAAATACTCTTCTTTTCTTCATCGTACTCGATGTGAAAAAGATTCTACAAAAGAAAATTATAATTAGTAATTAATGTCAATTCAATTAATTTTAAAATGAAAGTAATGAATAAAATACTAAAGTTGCTTACCATAGTATCATTCCATAGTGAGTTCTTCAAACCCTCTGGCACCTCGTTCCACGCGTGCAATATGGAAATCTTGCGAATAGATAGGCCTACTTGTTTTCCATATTGCCTACGCCACTTTCCACATGGCTGACCCAATGCGTTGTATTCGAGGTGCATAGGGTCCGTGACTTTGAGGTTTTTCGTAGGACCTCGCCCTTTTCGTTTCTTAGATGTCACTATTGTAGTAGGAGCATCTGCGACAATGACCATATCATTAACTGGAGGAGCATCATCGGCCGATTGCTCGTATCTAACAAGTGCGTCGTCATCCTCATTGGCATGATCATCATCATTTATGTCATTTTCCTTCGTCGGATCATAGTCCTTATCCGACTCACTATGAACCACGTCGTCCAAAGTCTCAATCTCGGGCACAATTTCGTCTCTAAAAAGATGCATTGTAGATAAAGTACCTGAAAGAATTTGAATAGAAATACATTAGAACATGTTTGAGCTTCAAAACCTTTAAAAACACAACTTAACAATTAATTTCAAGCATATGACAATTATTTTCGATTCTAACTACTTCAACACAATAATATATACCAAATAGTGTTGTGTGCCAAGTTTCATGCATAACAAACCAAGTTTAAGCTATTTTACGCGCGAAAGTGACAAAAATCCTTCAAAACCGTTAAAAACGCAAGTTAACACTTAATTTCAAGCATATGACAATTATTTTCGATTCTAATTACTTCAACACAATAATATATACCAAATAGTGTTGTGTGCCAAGTTTCATGCATAACAAACCAAGTTTAAGCATTTTACGCGCGAAAGTGACAAAAATCCTTCAAAACCTTAAATAATTCATACCTTGTGAATCAATTAATTCAAATGTATTCCTTCCGTGTGATCTACACGCATATAACCAACATCTTCATCATCTTCATTCACCAATTTTGGATTGGTAAAGGGTGGGGAGTCATCAAAAGCATTATATTTTTCCTCATCCTCAACATCACCTATACTATGGATACTTCTTTTTCCCGATAACACAATAGACCATTTTTTATCAGAAGGGTCTTCAATGTAAAATACTTGGTTGGCTTGTGTGGCTAGTATGAATGGCTCCTCACTATCATGCAAACGATCTAAGTCTACAAGAGTGAATCCACAAGGGTCGTCATTTTTAACGCATCGTCGATTATTATCCACCCACTTGCATTTGAAAAGACCCATTGTGAAAGTACAATAGTCAAGCTCCCATATTTCATGTACCCGCCCGTAGTATACCGATTTAGTATCAACCGGCGATTGATCCTTGGCACTCGCGTAAAATGTAGATGACGACAAAATAGAAACCCCACTATTCTGCAGATACGATGACTTCTTATCTTGACCCTCAGTCCAAAATGTGAACCCATTAGCATCGTAATCCTCATATTTGTTGACATCATCACGAGGACCAAAAGCTAACCACTTAACAATTTCAGATACACCCTTTAGGTCTTCACATATTACTCGATTATGAAACCAATCAATAAATGTCTTGTTATGCAACTGCATCAATGCCCTATCACCTTTAAAAGGATATTTTGCGCGCAATATATCAAAATGCTCATTCAAAAAAGGATGAACTTCTGAAATATGATGCAACACATACAGGTTTGCTTGTAGAAGACTATCCCGAGAAGGTGTGATTGTTTTGGAGCCAATTGTTCCTTTTCCCTTAAGTCTTCCTTCATGTCGAGAGGTGGGAAGTCCAATAGGCTTTGCCATAGCCATATACTCGACTATAAAATTACCAATCTCATCGCTTACAGTGCCTTGAATCATACTCCCCTCTGGTTGTGCTAGATTCATCACTTTGTTTTGTAAAACACCCATGTGTCTCTCAAAAAGATAACACCACCTTAAAAAAACTTGACCCAAAAGCTTGATTTCACGAACGAGATGGACAATAAGATGAACCATTATGTCAAAGAAAGAAGGTGGAAAATACATCTCAAACTTGCATAAAGTTACAATCACGTCGACTTGAAGAGCATCAAGTTTAAAGGGATCAAGAACTTTACTACAAATTGTGTTGAAGAACGAACATAGCTCGGTAATAGCATATCTCACATGTTTTGGCAATATTCCACGTAGTGCTATCGGTAAGAACACTTGCATCATTACATGGCAATCGTGAGATTTCATGCTTCCCAACTTCAATTAACCATTTAGGGTCACAAATCTCTTCATGTTGGATGAGTACCCAGACGGAACCTTAATGCCATACAAAGACTCACAAAAGGCCCGCTTCTCTGCTTGGAAAATGTGTAGCAAGCTGGAGGCAAATAAACTTTTTCACTACTCATCTTCTTCTTACCGACCTTTCCCTTGCTACTACCACCAACTTCATCAGCTCTTTCTCTTTTCTTACTCACCTTAACCTGTGCCCACAACTCCGGACGAATACCCTTACATTCAAAGTAATCTCGCACGGCCTTATTATCCTTTGTCTTACCCGGAATGTTCATGAGAGTCCCGAGTATGGCATCGCATACATTTTTCTCTATATGCATAACGTCAAGACAATGCCTAACCTGTATATCTCTCCAATATGGAAGCGTCCAAAAGATTGAATTTTTTTTCCACAGACGGTCTTCACCCCCTTGTACTTGCCCTGTTTTACCAAATACAGTCTCAACCCCCTTAACGTGTTCGTAAACCTCATAACCGGTCAACGGTCGACGAGCTACACGGTCCTCAACCTCCCCGTTGAACATCTTCTTCTTCTTACGGTATTGGTGATCTCGTGGGAGGAACTTTCGATGGTTCATGAATACATGTTTGCACTTAGGAATCCACATGGATTCCATGTCATCAATACATATTGGGCACGCTTTCTTCCCTTTGTTCTTATACCCTGATAAGTTTCCATATGCCGAAAAATCGTTAACGGTGCATAAAACCATTGCACGCAAGGTGAACTCCTCATTAGCATATGCATCAAACACGGAAACTCCTTCATCCCACATCTTTCTCAAATCCTTAACGAGAGGTGCAAGATATACATTTATGTCATTGCCAGGTTGCTTAGGACCCGAGATAAGAAAGGAAAGCATAATGTACTTACGCTTCATACACAACCAAGGTGGCAAATTATAGATCACTAAAAGTACCGGCCAAGTACTATGTTGAAAACTAAGATTGCCAAATGGGTTCATTCCATCCGTGCATAGTCCGAGCCTTAAATTACGAACTTCATCCCTAAAAGTCTTGTGCAACCTATCAATATACTCTTCCACTTCGGAGAATCGGATGGATGTGTGAGCAATTGATCTTTCTTCACCCTATCTGCATGCCACCTCAAATTTAACGCATCTTTCTTTATAGAAAACAAACGCTTGAATCTAGGTATTATTGGAAGATACCACAATACCTTAGCCGAGGGCCCTTTAGAATCCCGAGCCCCTTTACGCTTCTAACGCGATAACCCACACCTGGGACACTCTTCTAAGTTCTCTTTTTCATTCCGATACAGTACATTCGGATACGCATGAATCTTCTGGTACTCTAACCCGAAAGGACACATTAGTTTTTTGGCATAGTATGTCGACTTTGGAAGTTCATTTCCCTCAGGAAGCATCTCACCTAACGCTTCTAATAACATTGCGAAACTAGTGTCACTCCAATTGAATTTTGACTTAATGTTGAAAATTGTCAAAACTGCTGTAAGTTTATTAAACTTTATACATCCAGGATACAAAGGCTTTTGAGAAGCCTCTGTCAACAAGTCAAATACACGAGGACGTTTTCCTAACTCATCCCCGACTCCCTCCATCATCTCATCAACACGATCCACATCCTCATCGACATTCTCTTCATCAACACGATCCAATACATCCTCATTGACATCGGCCACATTATTGACATCCTCAACAACACTCTTTTCCTTGTAAACTCCCTCCTCACCATGCCAAACCCAAACATAATATTGAGGCCTAAACCCACGTCGAAGTATGTGCTCCCTAAGGATATAAACACTATCTACCTTTGATACATTGCCACAATTGACACATGGGCAATAAAAACCAACTCCCCCCGTACTAACTTGATGTTCAACCGCAACACTACAAAATTCTAATACGCCATCAATAAATTCTGACGATTCAATGCTTCCATACATCCAAGAACGATCTTTTGTCATCCTAAGTGTGATTTTTTAATTCAAAACAAAATTAATAACAACTTTTTAACATATATACTTTAACCTAATTAACCTCATAAAACTAAGTAAAAATCATTCATTTAACCCTAATTTACAATAATTAATTAACCTTCATAATTTATAACTTGTTCAAAAAATATGTATTCTTTAAATTGTTCAAGTTACTTTTACTCTAATAACAAAAAATACCTATAAATAAAAATAATTAACAACCTATTAATATAAGCATATGACAAATGTAATACTAGCATTTACATCCACAAATAACATCACATTTAAAATCACATTCATCAATAAATCACATTCATAAATAAACTATAACATCATTTAATACTAATAATTTGAACTAAAAAACCACTAATGAACATACAACTATACATACACATTCATAAATTATATGATAAAATTTAAAACATAAAAACAACAACTATACACATTCATAACTTTTGATAAATTTAAACCAAATTACAAAATCAAAAATAAAAAAAATACCTTGAATTTGTGGGTTTAATAACTTGAAGAACACAACAATGGTGGGTTAGTGTAAAACCTATACAATGAAAAAAATTAGTATAAAAAAACTAAGAATTAAAACACAACTAATGAACAAGAAAAAAATTAGTACTTCAAAACCTAATTTTCGTGTGTTCAACAACTAATGAATTAGTATAATTTCGAATGTTCAAAAAATTATAAAGAGAAAAAATACCTTAATTTCGTGGGTTTTAAAGATGAACAAGACCAAAGGCTTAAATTTGGAGTACACAGCCGTGGGAAGTATAGCAGACCAAAGGCTTAAATTTCGAACTAATTTGAAGGGGTTTCAAGATGAACAAGAAGAACAAAGGCTTAGTGTAAAACCTATACAGCCATGGGAAAATGAACAAGAAAAAGAAGAAGAACAGTCGCGTGGGTTTCAAGATGAAGATGAAGATGAACAGTCGTGGGTTTCAAGATGAATGCAACAGTAGGTTTTCAAGAGGAAGAAGAAGAAGAACAGTAGCTAGTGTAAAATATGAACGTTAGTTGTGCTGAATTAAATTATAGGCGGTTTTTTTGGATACGCAATTGGCTGCGGGCACACCTACAACCGCAGCCTTTGCTCCTTTTTTCTCATATTGGCTGCGGACATGGCTTAAAACCGCAACCTATGTTGAATTTTTTTTTTTCTTAATTTTAATTGATCACATTTGCTACGTATGACCTAAAACCGCAACCAATAACACGCAGCCAATACGTTTTTTTCCACTAGTGTTTTCATTTATGGTTTTGCTTGATTTCATTGCTTTTCTTATTGTTCTTGTTTATTATTGCTTTGATAGAATAGTTGTTGCTTTCATTTTCTTATTTCTTTCTCTATTACTTTCTTGTTTATTTACGTTCATGTTCTTTATTCTTTTGTACATGTCTTTGTTTATTTCCTTTGCCCTAGTTGTTATTAGTATGATTATATAGCTTTCTAAAGGGTTTTGATTAGTGAAACCCTAGGATTGGTCTTGTTCTTCTTTGTGTGTGATTAGTTTTTGAGGTTAATAATGATTGTTTGCTGATATTCGATACAAATATTTTCCTGCCAATTCTTAGGTGACATAGGGCGATTATAAGTCGTTCATGTGAAAAGTGGGGTCACCAAATTCCTCTCGTTATCTTGAGTGTCTTGATTGATATTGTTTGATCTCCCTTGACATAAGTTATCTTTCGGTTATGTCAACCCTTTTAGGGTGGATCTAATATATCCCCATTTGTCTTTCATTTTGCTTTATATTGCTTCCATTCTTGCTTTGTTTTTGTTATTAGCTTAGTTTAAACAACTTTTCTACCATATAACCTCCCTACATCAAGTTTAGAATCTTGCTTCCCTTATCCTTGTGCTTCGATCCCTTTCTCCTGCAATGCTATGTGTAGTGGTTAGGGTGTTTATAGATATTTTTTGACTGACTGGCCATTTAGTAAACGACACTAAAATCTAGTTATCAAAACGACGCCATTGCTAGGAACAAGGCCTTATGTTTAGACTTTGTTGTAGATGTAGTTCATTTTTGTTTTATTTTTATTTATACTTGGTTTGTAGTCTTGTTCACATGCATTATAGCACTCAGAGATAACAACAACAACTCATCCTTTACAATCCTAAAATCCAAAGGTTGAGAACACAAGCTCCACCTCTAATTCATTTACAACCAACCACTCCCGACCCTCCAACGCCACCAGTTGCCAAAGATCAACTATCATTCGGCCAATATGGGACTCCAAGTTCCCAATAATTCCAAAGGGCGTCGTGCTACCCACATCTGCAGCTTCATAGCAAATACACCCACAGTTCACCCGAATGTTGAAGGAGACCCCCTTCCGTGGTTTAAAGAACGAATGTCCTTTCCAACACTTGGAGGCATTCTCTGACACGTGGTCTCATCCCTCTGTGCCCCAATAGCTTGGACTATGTTCGAATGCACCTCCTACACTTGAGTCTAGTCAATGACACCAAAGATTGGTACAAATGTATAGAACCGAATTGAAGATATCTTTCCTTGAGAGGTTCCATTCCACTTTTCGATCACGGGATTGGCGTAAGAAAATAGCATCATTTACTCAAAAGGATGATGAGAACCTAAGTGGTACATTGACTAGGTTCAAAAGAATGATCTGCGCATGCCCCCATCATGAGTACGAGGGAGAACCAGCTAAACATATTCTTCTATGATGGTCTCAACGACTCCACCAAAACACTTCTAGACTCACCGCTGGCTGGTTCAACTTTCTAAGATCTCGTGCAATCAATTCACGGCTAAGATCAAAGAAGTTGCAAAGAATAACTCCTGGAGAGGAGCAAAGGGTTAAGTTAGACACTATTAGTGCGAAGATCGAGTTGATCATGAATGAAAGATTGTCTAAGCTCATGCTCGCCCAAGGTAGTTCAAATTTTTCATCGGCGAATGAAAAGTTCTTCTCTTACAAGATTTGCGGGAACACCAATCATAATAGATCATACTTTGGGGGCTCAAATTCTAAACATTTGGCGACTGTAGATTGTGGGGGGTAGGGGTGTGCATAATGAGAACGGACTGGACCGGTTGCATCCGGTCCAGTCTCCAGGTTTTACTTATTCACAATTCTGGGTTTCTGATCCGGTCTAAACCCGGAAAAATCCGGGTTGGACTGGATGTACATAAAAGTGATTTTTAAGGGGAATAATATTTACGATTATTATGTATATATTTATTTAAAGGGTTTTAAATATTTTATTTCCAACACAAAATAATTTTTTTTTACCAATTTATTTTAAAATCTTTCATTTTGTAATTTATTTTTTGTATCCAAATTTTTTTTCCGATGTAACAGGTCCAAACCTGGACCAGAAGGAATCCGGTTAGACCGGGACCGAACCAGATGGAACCGGTTCGGTCTCCAGTCTTAGCATATTTGAGATTCCGGTCTTTCGGTCAAACCGGTTCTGGTCCGGTCCGGTCTGGGTTTGGACCGGTGAACACTCCTAGTGGAGGCCACACTCAAGAAGAGGCTCACGTCATTAACTATGACATTTATGGGTACAATCCCACTTGAGTGGTGGCTGTGAGTTGTGGTGACTTAATCAACGATATGCACATCAAGGTTTCCAGAACAACAAATCCTTTAGACCTCCCTTCAATCTTAATCCTCGCTAAGAAAACTTCAACCAAGGCTACAACCAAACCAAACCATTATAACCCATATGAAACAACTTCAAGCACAATAGAAGTTGTTTGAGTCCCAACTTGCTCAGATGGCCAATTTACCTCTACCATTGCCATTCCCATCTCACCCCTAACCTAACCCATCTACTCAACCTCCATCACCACATACCCCTAACTCAAACCCCAACCATCACACCTACATGGCGATCTTCCTAAGATTCGGGACTTCATACTCCACTCCTATTGTAGCTCTAAGGGATGATTTCGGGGAAGAATCTTCAAAAGGTCATGATTTTCAAGTGGAAAATGATCTTAGAGGGGATCTTTAGAGGAGAAAAGAAGAGAAGGTTTTTGATGGCGAGATTGAGAAGAAGAATGAAGAAGTTGTGGAGAAGAATGACGAAGTTAAAGAAGAAGGAAGAGAAAAGAAAAAGACAGATGAAGAACAGAGGTGGAAGAAAATTCAAGAACGAATTAAATTAGAGCTTCAACATGCTGCATCGCTATCTTTTCCTTACTAAAACGGTGGAGAAGCAATTGCAAGATAAGTTCTTGAAGTTCCTTGAGCATATGAGAAAACTTAAAATGAAGATATCATTCTTAAAGGTCATAGAAAAAATGCCTTAATATGCCAAGTATTTGAAGACTCACTTAGGGAAAAAAAGAAAGCTTGGGAGTGAAGTGGTTAGTTTGCCACAGTGATTGAGTGTCATCATTCATGGCACTAGGTCAAGAAAGAAAAGTCTTGAGGACCTTTGTGCTCCTCGTTACCCTTGGAAAATTTGATTCTAAGGTAGCACTTACTGACCTTGGGGCCTCCATAGCCTCATGCCGCTGTTCAAAGCCAAGCAACTACCCTTCGAGCTCAAGCCATCAAAGTAAACCATCTAACTCGCCGACTGAAGTATAAAATTGCCTTTTGGGAAATTTAAACGCCTTCCAATTTAAGTGGGAAGCATTGTAGTCCCATGTAATTTTGTGGTGCTAGGTCCATGGTGGAGGCTTACATTTCCCTCATATTAGGGTGACATGCTTAAAAGACCATTGGTCCCCTGATCTACTGCGAGTCAAAAAATATCACTGTGAGGGTAGCCCTGAAAAAGGTTGAATTCGCCTTTTCTAAGTCTCCAAACAGCCCATGATTGATCATATTTGTTCCTTTGAGGTAATTTAGTGTATAATTGATGAAAAGTTTGAGGGAGTGTTGTTCTTGTTACCTTTATGTTTGTTGTTGATGATGATGATAAGAAAATGATAAAGAGTGTTGTGGCTGATATGAGAAGGAGATTGTTTGTATGAGTGATGATTCTAGTGAAGCTATATGTTTAGATAAGCCTACCTATCTGAAGAAACATGTTAGAAAAAGAAGAAGAGCCAAAAAGAAAAATATGGCTTCACCTTGGCTTGGGGGAGCCTCACATGTTATCCTGTCTCCTGATAGCCCAGATCCTATGACGTTCACCTCCGCAAATGCTGTCGAGTGGAGAGTTTTGGGTCACCATGCTAGTGGCCCAGATCTCTCTATTGCTTTCTTGCTATCTTCACTCAAGTTCTTCATGTTTTCATTAATCGTTTTGTTTATTGCTTTTTATCTAGTCATTTCTAGTATGTGTGAGTTGTTTCTTAGGGGTTTTGGTTTGGTGAAACCCTAGGATTGGTCTTGTTTTTCATGTGTTGAGTTAGAGTTTGAGATTATTGATGATTGGTTGATTAATATTCAATGTGAATCTGGTCCTACCACTCCTTATAGATTGTTCATGTGATTTATAGAGTCATAAACTTCCTCTTATCATTTAAAGTGTCTTGATTGATTGTTGTATAATTTTTCGTTGACCTAGCTTTTTACGAGTTCATTTTGACCTTCGTAGGATAGATCCATTCCATCCCCATTTGTCTTTCATTCCTATTTACCGCTTTTATCCTTGTTTTGTCATTATCTTTAGTAGTTTAGTTTAAACAATCCTTCACTCATATAAACTCCTCTACATCAAGTTTAAAGTCTTGCAATCCTTGTCTTCGCGGTTCGATCCTCTACTTCCACTATATTATGTGTAGACTATAGGGTGTTACAAATATATTTCCATAGCTTAGCCTTTGGTTAACGATTCTAAAAGTCGATTGTCAGCACTCTCCTAGGATGATTTGGATTTTGTAAAACTTTCAAGTTGTTTCATATAAACACCCACCTTCAAGAGCGCATCAAAGAGAGTGGTTTTGACATCTAATTTCAAATTTCATAATCATAAAATGCAGATATCACAAGAAGAATTTAAATGGATTTAAGCATAGCTGCTATAAAATAAGGTATCATCATAGTCAAAACCATAAACACGCTTAAAACCTTAAACCAATAGTCTAGCTTTGAAAACACATATGTTTTCATCATTATCTGCTTTCAATTTGAAAATCCATTGGTAACCAATGGATTTATGGTATGTTTGGGAATGATGATTTCATTTGCAAATATGGATTTGATTTAAAGTTAGTGTTTGGCAATAACAAGAATTCAAATTTGGATTTGAGCCAAATCCACCAATATTATAAAAGTAGTTAATTAAAATGAGGATTTGAGAATGACACCCCAATCCTTGTCATTTTAAATTCTTCATTATGATTTCATAATTGAAATCCACAATTTGAAATGAAATGTGTGTTTCCAAATGCATCCTAAGTAAATCAATTCAAAAATAGGCGTCCAATCCAGATCATAGGTAGGATCTTAATGTAGTAGAATATGATCATAACACGATTTTACAATCCTACGATCCAGCGGTCCGTTCCATCAAGGGTAGTTTTAACTGTAAAATATTTTTATATAATCCAGATTCACTTATCTATAAATATATAAATTTAAAATAATAATATGAATACTTTTATAAAATTTATGTTTATTTAATGTGCAGTTTAAAGTCATTATTAAAAGTATTATTTTGGAAATTTAATACATGAAATCAAATAAGTTTTTACTTGTACCTTGAAAAAGTCCTTGGGGGGAGGGGGTAATTGAGGTTGGGACTTGGGACTTCGGATTTTGAGATAAAATTTAACCAACTTTTAATCTAGTCTCATCCTTTACCAAACAAAGACATGAGACATTTTATCTTAAGTCTCACTTAAAGTCTCTACCTTAAGTCTCACCTTTAAGTCTCACAATTCTCATTCCTTTCTACCAAACACCCCCTAAGAGTCATAACAAAAAGTGATAAAAATTCAATACGATTTTTCAAGGAAACCACTAACTATTTTGTTTCAATCCTTCTTAAAGTAAATATAACTTAAAAGAGTTTTGAAATTCATTTAAACCAACTATATTATAGTTCATAAGTCTATAAAATCATCATGGCAAAAGATTTCATATAACACTATTTTCTTAAATACGAGATAGTTTTGCCGGTAATAAAATCGATAATTGATTTACAAAATACATATTTATTTTCCATTTAAGGTTTTCCCATAAGATTAAAATGAATTTAAGGTGTTCCCATAACATTATAATTGGTTATGCCAATTTATAATGATTTGACGATTATTTTCGACAATTTAGGTATTTATCCTTATTTAAATAATGTTTTAATTCCATAAAATTTATAAACCATCTAAGTAAAACTTATTTTATACTATGATTAAGTAGGTTATTAATACAATTATAAATTTTTGATATACGTCTATTTTTTCTCAAATTTCATTAACAATATTACACCTTTAAATAATTAAACAATTTTTATTAATTTGATAAATTAGTAAATAATTAATAATTTGCTAAATAAAATTTTACCAAAGTTTAGAAGTCATATAATACTTTTATTAGCCCATTTAAAATTTTAAATGTCATTTATGATATTTTATTTTATTTATAGGCATTTTATCGATAAATAAATAAAATCGGTTTAGAATTATTTAAGTCCGAATAAAATAATATAAAAACTTTATGATGTTTCATAAACTATTTTAAGGAATACAAAATCTTAAATAACCATTTAAAATCATGTGGGGTATCTTTAGTAATTAATATTGTTATTTTACCGATAAACCGAATAAATTTTATTTAAATCCATATGTGGTCACGAAAATCCAAATAAAGTTTTGAACATTTATCTACTATTTATATGAGTGTCTTATAAAATGTTCATGCCCAAACAGCGTCATTTAGTATATTTTGTATTTTACCGTTTTCTAACTTACCGATTATTAATAATCGAGTAAAAATTATTAAGGTCCCTAAACGTCAACAAAATCTTCCCAAAATTTTATCAAATGTAGTTAACAATCATGTGAGTAAGTGATAAAAATTTTAAGTCCATATGTCTTCATTTGGTAATTATTTTATATTTTACTATTTCATAATTTAACGATAAACAATTTATCGATAACTCAAAAATCAAGAAAAATTCCAAAAAAAATATATTCTGGCCAGTTATTATTAAAGACATTATAATGTAGTTTTATTAATTAGTTTTTATGATCAAGAGCTTAGCTAATACTCCCTCCGTTCCTTTTTGATGTTCCTATTTGGGTTTTTCACCAAGATTAAGAAAAATGGAATCTTTGGTGGTTGTGGGTATTATTTTAATTATATAATAGTGGGAAGCAATGATTGTATTGGAAGTATGAGAGAAAAAATAATTAAATAATAGTGTAATGTAATGATTGTATTGTAAGTATGAAAGAGAAAATAATTAAATAGTAGTGTGGAGTAAGGAAAGTGGGGTTTTAAGGGGTAAAAGTGGGATGAAAACTTTCCAAAAATGGAACGCATTCTAAAGTGGAAAAACTTATGAAACTACCCGTTTTAGTAAGGTGGAAAAACAAAAAGGAACGGAGGGAGTACAATGTTTTATAATAAGAGTATTTAACACCTTAAAATCCATTAAAATATCAATTAAACGAATAAATTTCAACAAAAATATTCAAGAAATTTCTTTAATATATAGCTGAAAATTACTTTTAAAATGCATTTCAAATATTTTTCAAGTCCATATAACTATTTTCATCTCAATTACTTTCACAAAATAGTGTAAATCATACCTTTAAACATACAAAAATTTATAAAACTAGTTGGTGGGGGGCGCGTGCGTACCAAAGTTAACTTATTTTCCTTTAAAAATCAATTTGAAGCGAAGGTATTTTTTACGTAACATACATTTAAAACTAATAAATCTCTGCTAAACATTTCAAGAAATTGTAGTAGTATTACAAGGTTTCTTTGAGGTGACTATGAAATTTTATGGGTTTTGATGTTGTTATTGAAACATATAGTTATTTTAGATTATTTTTCCAGTATTTTTTCTTGATACATTATTGCTAGATATATTTGTATGCATCACCGGTTTGATTATATGACCTACAACTTTGGAGTAATTGTTTAATCTTTGATTTTTTGGTTAATGTTGGATGAGTTGAGGAGCAAATCATCTTCTTCAGTTGTTGATGGTCTCTGAGTTTTACTCTAGATCTGTTGAGATTTATGGTCTTGCAACAGTTTTTATGTTGGTTGTGTCATGCACCAGGTTTTGTCTCAGCTTCAGTTTTGTCCTCAGCTTCATCATTGAAGGGTATATTCTTCCAGCATCCTATTCTCCACGTTTATCTAATGCAACAATAATATTTCCTTGTATGCAAGCCTACAGTAGAAGATTGCACACAATAAAAAAGGGTGCACAAATATTCAGAAGATCAGAAGGTGTTTTGCAGCACATCAACTTGTATGCAGTAGTTATGCAATCCGTGTGCTTAGTGTGTAGTCTATGGTTGAGAGCGGTTTTTAATTAAGGGCTTAGATTAGTTTCTTAGTTGATTAGAGTTAAAAGTGATATGCTAAGTCCCAAACTTGTAAAATACATATCTCTCTTCAACAACTTTATTTTGATATCCTATTTCTGAATCAATCACAGCCATAATATTAATCTTGATTCTAGGTCTTATTGATTTTAATTCTTATTTGTTATATTAAATACAATCATTAAACTGATGTTATATCATTTCAATAATCGAGCCTATCCTATTTTGCAGTGTTGTTTATGTGAACCTATGAACTTTGCTTAGTTCTTCAACCGATGATGATGACATGATATATCCGATAGCGTAATAAATCCTTTGAACAAGATATATCCGATAGCTCATATTCAAGCTTCGACATGCTACTTTGATCTTTGCGTGGCCTATCATCCATATGGAGATACTGTTCGTTGACAATATAAATGCTTTGCGGTTTTTATTGTTTTTGAATTTAAAGTTGACTGCAATGTTGTTTCTGATCTTTTGATGGTCATATTGTATTTTTGAAGCTTCGAATGTTCCAAACTCAATATGAGAACGGAGCAAAATCTGGTAACTGAAGCAATGGAGCTTAAATTAATCTCTATAATTAAAACTTGAGTAAATGATTTCTCTTTTAAGATTGTTTCCTTTAGTTCTTCTGCTTTCTTCATATTTCTTGCTGCTATTACAATTCTTACTCCCCTCTTTGCAATAACTCTTATTGTTTCTATTCCAATACTTGATGAACAAATCAAAAAAGACATGCATGAACTTCACCTCTCCAAGGACCTGACGAGAGATAGGGCCAGCTGGCGGCGCCTTATCCACGTCCTAGATTACTAAACCTGTCCTTTTTACCCCTCGTGCATTATATTTTTGTCGCAATATACCTTTTCTTTTATCTTATCTTTGTATTTGTGCGTATGCTTTTATCCTTTTGTCAACTGCAGGTTTCTCTCTCTGGAAGACCGTTCTCGAACCGGGGGACTCTTTTATCGCACTCTCCTTTATGGGTATGAGCCTGCCATCGTTCTTTCTTCCCCAGACCCTGATCATAGTTTCCTATGAACGGGATACACTGGGTATGATGATGATGATGATGATGACATGATTTTTCTCCTAATTAATCAAAAATTAATTTACATTGATTTAATTAGGTAATTAGTTTTAATTATAATTAACCCACGAAAATCTTAACTATATTAAAACTAATAAATGAAATCTTAAAATATATTATCTTCTTCATAATAATTATGTTTAGCCATATAAATTATTTGCATGGAATTAGAGTAAGATTAATCAATATTATAATTATATAAACATATTTTCTAAAAGTGGATGTGAATAAAATTAAGCTTATAGTTCATTTTGTAGGAAAATAAAATGAAGAATAAAATAAATATGAGAATAAAGATTATTTAGGAAGCTAAGATCTTTTTAAATATTTAGGATATTAAGATTATTTTGTCAACTATTATTTAGGTATAGGTTAAAATTTTGTTTCCTATTTTTTTTCCTAGTCTCTTGTATGAATAGAGGTGTTTCCTCTCATTATTGATTAATACAAATTTAGTATTCACCAGACTAAACCCAAACGAAATTTCGGATTATGATTTTCTACACATTTCTTATAAGCATGATCAATGATTAACATCACATGAAAAATTATGGACTTGGAAAGAGACAATAGCTTCTCAAACTCCTCAAAATTGAAAACATATGTGCCAATCCCTTGAATAGCAAATTCAGAGAAGAGAGGCAAAGGGGTAATGTATAATCGTTATAATAAAAGAAGGTTGAGAAGGTCGATTTCTCTAATCACGGCAACCAGGATTTTGAATAGCTTTTAAGAGAAACTACACATTGAAATACCTGTAAAGATCATATCATGTTCTTTAAGAAGAGTGATATCATAAAGGAGCTTATATGGCTGATGAGATATGGGATTGAGATTTGAGAACATCATATCTGTCGTTGATCCCTTCTTCTTTGTTTCCTTCATGCCTTAGATTGGCTTAATGTGAAGTTTCTGTGTTAAACCAACAAACACAAGATCACTCCGATTCAAAAGCATTCTGAATTTCGACAAACACAATGTAGATATTGATGTACTTAGCATCTTCTTAGGTAATTTTGCAGGTGCACTTAAGCTGCATTTGTTGAAGTTTTGAACATTCACCAACTCGTATTCCACCAAGGAAAGATTGTTATCATCCTTAACCTGAAGGCTAGCAAGTTTAGTGACCTCTACACAATCCCATTTGTCAACTGCTAACCTCATAGAACCCTTGAACATGTTAATTTTCGTATTACGTAAGATCATGGTAGTCTCAGGTCAGGCTTCATGAGCAGTGGCAGATCTAGGGTTTAGAGTTATCTGGGGCACCAACGAATGGATGAAATTAGCTAATGAGAGCAGCATATAGTATCTTTGTGAAACAATTTCTCAAACCAGGAAAGAGATTTAATAGGAATCAATTCCTCAACAAAATAGAGAAGAGGGAGCTTGGAGGGTAGTCAACCAATCACTTAAGATTCATATTGATCAATTGAAAAGGTCAACCATGGTGTTTTGTTATTCAGTCAACCTTAATCTTGACTTCACCTAAAACATAGCATTCATAAAATGAATTAATCAAGACTCGCGACTTTAGATTTGCATTCTAGCTTCACAGTAATTCACGTGAAATTCTAACAAAATACCTAAAAACATAATCTGCAATTCCCACTTCTAACTTCTAAAGAATCCATTCTCTTATGTGAATCTGTGTACTTGGTGTGTTATTTGATATCAAAAAATATGTATATGCAATAAGAATCAAGACTAAGAATAAAGATTAAAACAACAAGATTAAGAATAAATATTTTAACATAAAAATTAAGATTAAGAGTGAAAACACCTAAAAAAATCCAAATTTTAAACATAAAGGTTAAGATTAAGATTAGAACGAAAAAATGTCAAAAAAAATTCTCCCGGGGCACGAGCCCCGGGAGGCCTGTACATAGATCCGCCCATGTTCATGAGGTCGACTGCAACTGAAACTTAGTTTGCCAAACAAAAGTAACTTGTAAGTGTCAGATCATCATGAGGTCTACTGATTTAACTTCTGTTGATCCATCATATATCTTACATTTAAGGGCTTTGAAGCTCTTTTATGCAACATGCTACTGTTTGTGCTGAGATGAAAGGCATTGTAACTTGTAAGTGTCAGATCATTATGTTTTTAAGTTTCATTTTAGTTGATTAATTCCTGAAAATGCATTTTAGCGGATTAAGCCACCTTTCGATGTCTGATGTTTTTGTTTTAAAGGATGAGACAGAAATGTATAGAAATCTTTTACAACAAACAGCACACAAAGCAGGGCTGAATTTACCAGTTTATACAACTATAAGAACAGGTCCAGGACATGTTTACAACAAACAGCACACAAAGTAGGGCTAGATGACGTAATTACTATGCGAAGCAAAATTGATCCTCAACTCAACAAACACTAAACTGCAACTAAAACAATTATTGAAATCAAGATAGGTATCAAAAGAAGCAAACCAAGACATATTTAATACTACTAGTACTATCTAAAGAGAAGATGAATAATCATCATTGAACATGAAGATCCTCCTACAAAAATCAAAATTTGAATTACTATATATTTGATTTCATACAATACTAAATATAAATATAGAGCCTCAAAATAAGATCCCAAACCTCAAAGGAACTCATTCAATGTGAATCATTATCACCCATCTATCCACCCCATCCTGCTATAAAAAGATAAACAAAATCTCAAATAAAACAGTAATTAGAAAAATAAAACGTAACGAGATTCCTAGCTGCTCATAAAAGCAAGTTCTCGTTTCCTTTCTCCATTCTTCGTTGAAGAATTGTCATTCGCTGAAAACCAACATTTCAGTTTGAAGAATTGAATAAAGCTAGTGTTTTAGTTTTGGAATACTACTTTGTATTAGATTCAAGAGAATACATGAGTTGAATATATACAAGGACAAATAGCCTAAATAGGAAATAAAACTAAAATTTTTAAAAAGGAACCAAATGACATACTAAATATAACTATGTAATAATCTACTTTAATACACTCCCCCTCAAGTTAGGTCTTCCGATCACCGATACCTAACTTGCATAAAGTCTGCTCGAATGCTTCAGAAGTGACTGCCTTTGTGAGGATGTTTGCTAGCTGGTCTTTCAATCTCACAAAGGGAAAACTTATCACCTGCTTCTCAAGTTTCTCCTTTATGAAATGTCTATCAATCTCTACGTGTTTAGTTCAATCATGTTTAATCGGGTTCTCTGAAATGCTGTCGCGGCCTTGTTATCACAAAATAACTTACATGCCTTCTTCTGCGGAAAGTGTAATTCGCTGAGGACTTTTCATAGCCACATAATCTCTGTGATCCCCTTGGCAATACCCCTAAATTCAGCCTCTACACTCGACAACGCTACCACTTTCTGCTTTTTACTTTTCCATGTAACCAAGTTTCCCCCAACCATTGTGAAGTACTGATAACCGTTTTCTAACGCGTCGTTTAACGCTAGAGACCTTGGTCAATCAAACACATTTATATAACACCCTAAGTACAACTATAGCGAGTATAGAGGTAAATTGGGGATCGAACCACGAGGAACAAGGGCAAGAAAGATTAGGTGCTAGGTGTAGAGAAGAGTGGTGTATGTATATAGGAGGGTGTTTTAGACTAAACTAAGGAAAGCAATAAACAAGATTGATATAAGCAATAGAAAACAAACGGGGTTGGTGAGGGTCCACCCTAGGTCGATACTATGTTCTCAAATAGAGCTAGGTCAATGGAGATTGAGCGTGGCTCAATCGAGACACTCTAGATAGCATGGGGAAGTTGATGACCTATAGTCATTGCGAACGACCCATAATCGCCCTATGTCTCACAAGGGAGTGACAGGACAAGATATGCATCGAATTTCAATCAAACAAACCACAACAACCTCAACACCAATCTAACACAAGAGCAACATTCATCAAACCTAGGGTTTCACCAAACCAAAACCCCTAAGAAAACTACTCTAGCATATTAAAAGTGAAAACAACTAAGAGCAAGAAAGAAAGCATATATGTAAACATTAGGGCAAGAGAGAAATCAACAATAATGAAAGATAAAACAATAACTCTAACTACCAACTACACTAGAAAGCATTAAGAGCAACAAAAACAAGATTGGAAAGTAAATGAACAAGATTCAAAGCAATAAACAAAGCATAGAAGAGGAAAGCATTAATATAGCATAAATGAAAGATAAACAAAAGCAATAAAGAGAATAAGAAAGATAAACTTACATAAACCAAAGTGCTTGAATGAAAGGAATTGAAATTACAAAGATAGAAATGTAGATGAAAGCATTAAACACAAATCTAGGGCAAAGGAAATTGAAAGAAAGCAATAAAGTGATGTTTAATAGAAGAGAGGGTTTCTATCTACTAAAGCATAGGGTTTACAATGAAAATAAGAGTCTATATATAGCCCAAGGGAAAGGGGAAAGAAGCCCTAAAAAGATCCTACGGAAAAATCTCTCGAAAAACAAAACGCTGCGCAGAATTAAACTCCATTCGCCTGAATTGCCAAGTACATTTGCCCGAATGGATCCCAAATTCGGTATTTCCAGAACATCTTGATTTGGGCTTTGGGCAGCACAAGTAAGCTTCGACCGAATTGTCCGTACCATTCGACCGAATGGCTCATATTCGACCGAATGAGCTGCCAATTCGGTATTTCCAGTGAGCTAAGGAAGTAGTCTTGAGCTGCTGGGCTTGGCTTCAAGCGAATGGGAGCTAGATTCGACCGAATCTAGCTCTTTTGGCCACTTAGGAGCTTCAAACTATCGTCAAAGGACTTCCGGCCTTCGCGATATCTTCGGGGATGACCCGAAACACTTGTGAGAGCCTCAAAATGCGTGCCTCTTCTTCGACTTTGAATTCTAAGCCTCGAACTCGATCCGATTTACCTCGAAATCTCCCGAAAACACCTGAAATGACCTCTAAACACCATGGAGACAAGAACAAGGTAAAATCGAGCGTATAACGCATAAAATCAATGTAAAACAACGAGACTTGACACCAAAGTAGGGTAATAAATGTGCTCTAAATCGAACACATCAACACCCCCAAGCTTAACCTTTGCTAGTCCCTAGCAAAGAGACTAGGTAGGAATAACATGAAAGCACCGGGCATCCCAAAAACAAACTAACTACAAAAGCAAAACAAAACTAAACTATGGAAGCAATAAAATCTAAAACTCATTGTCGTAGGAATCACGGTCGCACTTAGCACGTACGACAAGCCCTTTAAACGTCAAGGTCTCCCAAAGAGGACGAGTAAGGTCTCGTGAGGGCTTTCAGAAGGAGACCCACAAATCCAAAGCAAACAAACATGGTGAGCGGAGAACAAAACAATACAAGCATGTGCATGGGAAAAACTCTTCCCTAGCAATAGGTGTGCAAGTACAATGGTCTCAATAGAGCGCAATACCAAAGAGAATGACCAATTCCACAAGCTTGAGATCACTAGGGTAAGTTACATCACAGGCTATGCCACCCACTACCTAGAGAGGTCACAAGTCTACGCTCCCCGGGTAATTTCTCAAAAGATGTGAGAAATATGCAATGACGCTCATATGTTTGATTATGGTTCGTGTTTCACTCATAATCTTCCGACTAAAGATGAGTCGGGAATCAAACACCTAATAGGGGCAAATCATGGGGATTGTGACACATCTAACTCCAGCACAGAACAAACTAATCGAACCAAGTCGAACAGGTTAGCATAGGGTTGTAACGTTGGCTTAGGGTTAAGGTGGGATACATTTGGGAATGTTGAGCTAAGTAGAGGATAGCAAGTGACCCTAAACAAAACACCCACAAACATCTCAAGATAAATCAATGAAAACTATATCCAACAACCAACAATACCCCGATAATCTCATGAAAGCACAAATGATCTCTATCATAAAACACCAAAAACATGAAATCTCATAGGCACAAGTGTCTCCAAGCTCATCTCCCAATAAAATATCGACCTTCTCACTCACATGAATATGTATGTGTAAAAATCTCGATGAAAAACAAGAGAAAGGTCTCCTCAACCAAAGAATGTGTATAAACAATCACTATGTAAGCATTGGAGGATGAAGGGAGAAACAATAAGAGCTGGACACGAATGAATAGAGTCATACAAACCAACAACCATAATATCATAACCAAAAACCCACTCATCAATGTAGCACACAACAAACCCATCATCACAAAGCTATCCTCTAGGTAAAAAGAGGGAACATTTGGCACATGTGGAGGCTAAATAATGTGGCTACAAAAGAAACGGAAAAGGCAAAAACTTGGCTTATCCTAATGTCAATTACGTTCAAGGTAGGCTATTTGGCTATGTAGCAATAATCTAGCGAACGTGTTATCATCCTTGGTCTCAAGAAAAGTCGACTATACTGGAGAAGAACCGACACAATACTTAGATCCCCTAACTAGCACACAAAATGAATGGAACTCGCAAGGAGTCCAAGAAGGCTCAATACTCACAGGCTAGTCGAAATGCGCCTCTAAGGGTAGACAACCAAGCCACCAACCAAGCAAACCCCAATTCCCCCAAACTATGTGGAAAATAGGTTAGACTCTAGGTCCCAAAACATGCACAAGGCTAAGGAAATACGAGTTTGCATAGGGACATGAATGTGCACAACAGAAGCTTGCATGCTAGGCTTACAACTCAACCATTTATTGAAAGCAAGGATAAAAACATGAAACATCATGAAAAATTCCAAAATAAATATATTCTGGCCAAATATTTTTGGAGACATTATAATATGGTTTTATTAATTAGTTTTAATGATCAAGAGCTTATCTAATACCATGTTTTATAATTAGAGTATTTAACACCTTAAAATCAATTAAAATATCGATTAAACGAATAAATTTCAACAAAAATATTCAAGTGATTTCTTTAACATATACCTACTAGAAATTACTTTTAAAATGCATTTCAAATATTTCCCAAGTCCATATAACCATTTTCTTCACAATTACTTTCACAAATAGTGTAAATCATACCTTTAAACATACAACAATTTATGAAATTAACATGCTTGATACCCATACTAATAATACATGTAATAAATCATTTCATACTCAAAATTATCATTTTGATATCATTTTTCAATATTCAAGAACTTCTCTTTGAGAATTTTATTTTTAAAAACAAGTTTATACAAAACTTTCTCAACTTGTTCATAAATCCTTTAAAAATCATCCCATGTGACATACCTCAACTCCAAATCTATATAACTATTTCGTAAGCTCCTACGTAAGCTCTGATGCATTATTAGAAATGCTTCTAACTTCTGGTCCTTGTCCTGCAAGTCTCAACTCCAACTCTTCAACTAAACATATTGCATTCATCTAAAAATCATATTTTACGCGAAAAATCTATCTAGTGTTCTTCTTAATATCATGAAGCTATTGAACATATAGGTTGTAAAATTGAGTAGGCTTTACTTAAAGTGGTGAAAACTGAAAATTAGACAAAGGTATACATATTGTAGCAAAAGGGCTACATATTATCTTATAGGGTATAAATATTTCAGTTAAAAAAAAAAGTTTATATTATTTACAAAAATGTCATCTGAATATGTAGCCATGCATTGTATATATGTACCTTTTTAGCAAATGTCTAATCATTGTATATATGTACCCCTGTTTTCAGTTTTTACCATTTTAATTGGTTTTAACATGATTCAAATCCTCATAAAGAATACATAAATGTTAAAATGAAATAAGTGGAAGATATGCGTAGATCATAAGTATTATTAAAATTTTAAATGAGAATGAATAATGTTATTTTTGTCTAAAATTTATTATAAAGTATAAATAAAAAGATTTTTTATAAGAAGAACAAATAAAATTCCAAAATGAAAATAGAAATTTTTTTGAGAAATGGAGGAGTGATCTAGTTTTAGTATATCATTAATTTACAATAAAATCAACAACTCCGATAAATTTTACAAGATTTTGTCCTATTTCGTTACCCCTCATGTGCCTCGATAGTCGATAATTAAATCATGAACACCCTACAATACAGTCCCCACTTTCAGCACACCCATTATTCTCTCTCTCCTCCTCACATTTCTCTCTCTTAACTCTACAATGGCAAAAAAAGTAACAAACTTTTCTGATCTGATCCAAAGAGTAACAGCTTCATGCTTACTTCATCCATTAGGAAACCACAATATTGAAATGACCCCAGATCGATTCTTTGAATCAACAAATTCCCACCGGCTAAAATCAAAACTTTCATCTCCAGAAGGTGAAGATGAAGAACAAGATTACAATAATTCATCTTCCATTGAAGAAGAAGAAGAACAAGAAAGTGGTGAAATCTATGAAGATGCAAGAGAAACAGAGGAAGAATTACAGAGTAAAAGATATAATATCAGTAACAATAATATGAATATAAATAGTAGGGAAAATGAGGCAATGTGGATGTTAATAGGTCAAGTATTCGATTCGATTTTAGTAATGAAGAATGCTTATGGTAAATTACAAGAGGCCCATAACCCGTGGGACCCGGAAAAAATGCGGGTGGCAGATACGGCCGTGGTTGCAAAGCTCCGGCGATTGGGAGTGCTGCGGGAAAGATTTATGAGAGGAGGTGAAAGATTGAGGACAAATGTTGCTGTGGCGGCGGAGGCGGCAGAGACGGTGAGTGAAGTGGTAGCGCCGTATGAGGCGGCGGTGGAGGAGTTGAAGAAGGAGGTGAAAGTTAAGGAGGTTGAATTAGAAGAGTTGAGACAAAAGGTTAATGTTTTGAGTGTTAATGGTGGGAATGGTAGTGGTAAGAAAAATGGGAGGTCTTTGTCTAGGAAGAAAGGTGGTAGTTTTATTCAACATCAAGGTAAAAGTTTATTTAATCTTTTGTGCTATGCAAATATACCGTTGTTTGATAATTGGTCGTTAGTCGTTGATGATTTAAGTTAGTTTTTAATTTTAAGATCAATAATGTTGTGTTGACCGTTTTTGTTGATCGTTAATCTAAATTAATGATCGATATCTTGAAGATGTTTGGAAAAAATATTTTGGCTTTAATAATGCTAGATTTTTAGCGGCTTAAAATCAAATCATCATATCATACAATACTATAATTTTGCTGCTAAATGACAAATGTCAGTCTCACAGCCATTTGCCAAATGCAGCAAAATTACTGGTCATTTAATTATGGTAACTTGCATAGAATCTCAATATTTTCATTTTATATAAAATACTTTTACTATTTTAAATTAATAAAATTATTGCAGTAATGATATCTTATTCTTCTTAAAATATTATGAAGTACTAAAAAAATAAAATCTAAAATTTTCCATTAATATAAAAATACAATGATATTTTTGATTATTTTTTATTAATCTTTTATTTAATTATTTATTGAGCCATTATATTTTATAAACAATTTGTATATATTCTTAAATTTTATTTATAGTACTATAATTTCATAATGATAATATGCAATTGCACAATTATTTAAAAGTTATGTTTAAAAAAATCCACACTACAAACTCCGTGCAATGCACGGGGTTTATACTAGTTTTAATAAATTAATTGGTTCTTTAATCATTAAAGAAGCTAATAGTGAATTCATAAGTTGGTCAAATACACTCAGGGTTGTTTTATGGTAATTTGAATGGAAAGAGTAATAACTTGCTTTTGTTGGGTTGATCTTTCATAATCAATGACCTAAACATGTCATTCTATTATGGTTGGGGCTTATGGATGATTCATTGCTTGTCTCATAAAATTAGCAAGATTTGATGTTTTGAATGGATATTTAGGAAGATTTTTTCTTTAGGAATTTTTGTGTATGAAAAGTGAGAATACAATGTTGATTATTTAGTCAAAAAGTGGAAGAATATCCTAGATATATCATGTCTATTGTGAATTGCAAGAAAGACGGAATTTAAGGGCATGAATTGTGGACTAGAAAGTTGTTGAATTTTCAAAAAGGCCTAATGATCAAAAGCAAAAGCAAAAGCAAAAAAGTTGCTACATCTTGGATTAAGAGTAAATATTTAAGGGGTAATAAAAGTCAAAGTAGGAATTTAAAGTTAGTTAGGTAGGTGATTAAAGGAATTTGATTCTTAGATAGGTGGAAGAATGAATTAGAAGGTAATGAAAAAATAGAGAAAATAGCAATAAGTTTCCTTATTTTGGGGTATAAATTTACCCTAGGGGGAGGTGGAGGAATTCTTTACCTCCAAATGAGTGCAATCAAATTCTTTTTCTATTCATCATTTTCAATCAACTCCAATTCTACCTCAATCACAATTATTTCAATAACTTCATTTGCATATATAATTACCTTTGTTACATTAGTTTGACTTTTTTTACTACCTTAAATATTTACTCTCAATCCAAGCGACCCCTTAACCCTACCTTTTTCCTTTTCAAATATTGATTGATATGTATTTTTTATGAATTATGATTGTATACATAATTTAGTTGAACAAAAAAGTGTTTGATTCGGAATTATGGAAGTGTATTCACTTCTTTTATCTTATTCTTATTCTTTTTCGAGCCGGGGACTCTTTAGCCGTGCTGTTGTTTATGGGTATGAGTTGCCGCCGTACTTCCCCAAAACCCTGGCCATAGTTTTCTATGACGGGATATACAGGTATGATGATGATATTCACTTATTCCTTTATTATGCCATTTTTGTGCAGTTCCAACTTCCCCAACACCAGACATGTTTGAAGCAACAATGAAGCAAGTGCGAGATACCTCGAAATCGTTCACTGCTCACCTTCTATCTCTAATGCGATCCGCTCATTGGGATCTCTCGGCTGCTGTTCGGTCCATCGAAGCTGCAATCTCCACCACCGGATCAACAGCCATTACAAGCAACAACCCACATCAACACCAAACAAAACATGCCCTTGAATCTTATGTTCTTCGGAAGATATTCCTAGGCTTTGATCATGAAACATTCTACATGGACGGAACTCTTTTTTCGCTCCTGACCCCGTCCAATTCCGAAATGAATGCTTCTCGAAGTTCAAGGATATGAAATCCATGGACCCATCTGAATTGCTTGGAATATTACCTAATTCCACATTTGGTATTTTTTGTAGCAAGAAGTACCAAGAGATTGTTCATCCCAAAATGGAAGAGTCTCTATTCGGTAATCAAGAGCAGAGGAATCAGCTTCTGAGTGGGAAGCATCCAAGGACACAGTTCTATATCGAGTTTCTCGGGTTAGCAAAGGCAATATGGTTGCTCCATTTGCTTGCGTTCGCACTGGATCCGCTTCCAAGTCACTTTGAAGCAAGTCGAGGAGCAGAGTTTCATCCAGTGTATATGGAGAGTGTGTTGAGGTATCTAGGTGGTAAAGTTCCATCAGCTCAGGTTGTCGGATTCCCGGTGAGTCCTGGATTCAAGTTGGGCAATGGGTCTGTCATCAAGGCTCGGGTTTATCTTGTACCTAGGAACTGAATTAAGTTGTTTGAGATTAGGATGTGTGATGTAGTCATGTAGCTAGATAGCCTGTATAATGTCTTCATCTTATGTCACTCGACGGTATTTTAGAGAGATTAAAGATCCATATTTTCATCTGAATAAAATCTTGCTCTTATCAGTAATCAAGCACATCATGATGATCATACACTTACAATTTATAAAGAGAATGCGGTTAAACAGTCTCTCGACTTAAAAGACCTGCAAACAAAAAAAAGCAAAATATATAAGATATGAACCACGAAATGCAAGATGAAAATTAAAGCTAATAACATGACAAAAGCAATATAAAAACAATCATAAAGGTTAAAACAATAAACAAAATATTGGTGATAGCTATAAGTGACCATTCAAGGTCAACGACACAAACATGACGTCTCCAACTAGCATTGTCCATAGTCAAGTCCTCGAACAGATGCAACTCGCTCATGTTATTTGTAATGAGCTTTTCTCACGTTTTGTTCGGCATGATGCGACTAGGGGTGTTTAAAATATCTGATCCGAACTATCCGATCCGGAATCCGTTTTTAAAATTCGGATAAATTATCCAGGTTTTAGACACCGGATAATTCAAACCGGGTATCCGATTTTTAAACTGGAAAAATCAGATATCAGATCCAGATCCGGGTCAGCGTATTGGCTAAACCGGGTATCCAAATATCCGTTTTTGTACTTTTTTTAATTATTTTTAAGTATTTATTTTTAAAAAATATCAATATTTTTTCATAAATTTTCTTGGTTTTGGTTGTTAAATTTGCTAATATTAACAATTCTCAATTATAACTAAATTGTATAACTAATTTATTGTTAATTAGTTTAGACTTTTGAAAATCCAATCAGATTTCCAAAATGATTTGTATTCTAAGTTTAAAAAATAAGCTTATTGAAATTGTTTAAAAAATAAGCTTGCTTTTAGAAAGAAAGCGAAATGAGCTTAAATAGTTATGTGGAATACAATGTAGTTTTAAAAAAAGACAAAAAAAATAAAAAACTTCAAAATCCAGGTATCCGGTATCCGATCCAATTTAAATCGCGTATCCGATTTTTCGGATTGGAACCTGATAATTATTTTCACTATCCAAAAAATCGGGTATTCGGATCCGGTAACTGATGTGCTCGATTTAGAGCACATTTATAGCCCTACTTTGGTGTCGAGTCTCGTTGTTTTACATTGCTTTTATATGATTTACACTTGATTTTACCTTGTTCTTGTCTCCATGGTGTTTAGAGTCCATTTTAGGTGTTTTCGGGAGATTTCAAGGTAACTCGGATCAAGTTCGAGGCTTAGACTCCAGGGTCGAAGGAAATGCACGTGTTTCGAGGTACTCACAAGTGTTTCAGGTCATCCCCGAAGGTATCGCGAAGGTCGGGAATCATTTGAGCATGGTTTGAAGCCTTAAAGTGGCCAAACAAGCCACATTCGGTCGAATCTGAGATGGCGTCGGTCGAATCTGCCTGCAGCTGCCCAAGTCAGAAACCAAAAGCTACTGTTTTATGCGAATACAAGCCCATTCGAGCGAATTTGACCCATTCGGTCGAATGGTACGACCAATTCGGTCGAACCTAGGTTTGATGCTCCAAAGCACATTTTGCAAGATTCTGGAAATGGCGAATTTGGGTCCCATTCGGTCGAATGGGCCCAGATTCGGGCGAATGGGAGTTCCCTTCGGGCGAATGCGAGTCTGAAGCCTGCGATTTCAATTTCTCTTCGAAGCTTGCCACGTAGGATTCTTTTAGGGCTTTTGTTCCCAACTCTTGTAGCCTATATAAGGGCACTTTTATGAACATAAACCCTATGCTTTGATAGATAGAAACCCTCTCTTCTATTAAACATCACATTTATTGCTTTCTTTCAATTCCTTTGCCCTAGATTAGATTTTTATGCTTTCATTTACATTCAAGCTTTGTAATTTCAATTCCTTTCCTTTCAAGCACTTTGGTTTATGTAAGTTTACTTTCCTTTATTGCTTTCTCTCTTAGTTTATCTTTCATTCATGCCATTTAATGCTTTGTTCTTCTTAAGTTTCATTGTTACTTTGAATCTTGTTATTTTGCTTTCAGTTCTTGTTCTTGCTTTGGTTATTGCTTTCTAGAATAGTTGATAGTTAGTTTTCTTGCTTTGCCTTTCATTATTAATAGTTTACTTCTTGCCCTAATGTCTATTTCCATGTTTTACTCCTTGTTCTTAGTTGTTGTTGCTTTAAATATGCTTGAGTAGATTTCTTAGGGGTTTAGGTTTGGTGAAACCCTAGGTTTGATGAATGTTGCCCATGTGTTAGATTAGGGTTGAGGTTGTTGTGGTTTGTTTGATTGATATTCGATGCATATCTTGTCCTGCCACTCCCTTGTGAGACATACGGCGATTATGGGTCGTTCGCAATGACTATAGGTCATCAACTTCCCCATGCCATCTAGAGTGTCTCGATTGAGCCACGCTCGATCTCCCTTGACTTAACTTTGTATGAGAACATAGCATCGACCTAAGGTGAATCCTCACCAACCCCGTTTGTTTCTTATTGTTATTCTCAATCTTGTTTATTTGCTTGCCTTAGTTTAGTTCAAAACACCCCCAACTACATACACACATTCTTCTCTACACCTAGCACTTAATCTTCCTAACCCTTGTTCCTTGTGGTTCGATCCCCAACTTACCTCTATACTAGCTATAGTTGTATTTAGGGTGTTATAAATGTGTTTGATTGACCAAGGCTTCTAGCGTTAAACGACGCGTTAGAACCCCGTTATCAAAATGGCGCCGTTGCCGGGGAACAAGGCGTTTTAGTTTTTGTGCTTGTGTAGGCCATTTTATTGCTTTTTTTTAGTTTTTGTTTAAATAACTCTTGCTTGTCAGTGCTTACGCTTGGTTTCTAGTGTTGTTTGCATGAGCTATAGCACACGGAGATGACAGCTACAACTTTTTCCATACAATCCAGAGATACAAAGGGTCACTAGACGATCTCCTTCTCCTACTCCACGTCAATCGTCTAGACCCAATCCACCTCCACCAATGGCCGAAAATCAACCTCTCTTTGGGCAATTTGGGACCCCGGGGTCAAGAGAATTCCAAGAGGCCGTGGTTCTACCGAATGCCCCACCGAACTTCCGCATAGACCCACAAAACACAAGAATGGTGAAAGAAACTCCATTTTGCGGGCTAAGGAACGAATGTCCTCTTGTACACTTGGAGGCATTCACGGAGAATTGTAGGTTCATACCTCAATGCCCTAACCACCCCGATTACATCAAGCTTTGCCTCTTTTCGGTTAGTCTAGCGGGGGACGCCAAGGATTGGTATAAATGTTTGGAGCCCAACTCCATCACTACATGGGAACAATTGAGAACGGCGTTCCTCGAAAGGTTCTATCCTACAAACCGCACTCAAGATTGGCGCAAAAAGATCGCGTCATTCACACAAGAGGATGATGAGAGCCTATGTGCCGCATGGACTAGATTTAAGGGTATGCTCCGAGCTTGCCCCCATCATGAATATGGGGAGAACCATTTGAATACCTTCTTCTATGACGGGCTTGATGATTTGACTAAGGCACTTCTAGACTCCGCGGTTGGTGGGCAACTCTCAAAAATCCCATGCGACCGTGTGAAAGCCATGATCGAGGAGGTTGCCAAGAATAGCACTTGGGGTGGTGCAAGGGGTAGTAAACAACAAAGGGGCATGATCGATGGTGTAAGTATTGATTCGATTGGTGCAAAAATTGAAGCTATCATGGACAAGAAATTGTCCAAGTTTAAGCTAGCCCAAGGTAGTTCTAGTGTCTCCGCCGTAAATGAAGCCAAGTCTTTCTCATGCTGTATTTGTGGGGGTACTAATCATGATACATCTTATTGTGGGGGTTTGAATCCGAAGCACGTGGCATCGGTAGGTTATGGGTCAAGTGCTTATGAAGGGGCCCAAGCGACGAACTTCGATGGGTATGGGTGCAATCCCGAACATGTAGCGGCTATGGGTTATGGGAACCAAGGTCAAGGGTACTCTCAATACACCTTATTCAACAACCCGGCCTCCCGACCTCCCTTCAATCCGAACAACGGTCAAGGAAACTTCAACCAAGGCTACAACAACAATTAAGCCGGTGGGGGTTTTCCTAGGCCCAATGGAAACAAGCCTTACCCACAAGTGCCACGACCCAATCCCAACCAATCTTACCCAACCACCCAACCACTTCCTAACCCCATTTCCAACCAAGACTTCATGACTACCCAATTGAGCACCTTAGCCCAACTCAATCAAACCTTGATCACTCAAATGGCACAACTTCAAACCCAACAAAAGAATTTGGAGATCCAACTTGCACAATTAGCTCAACCACCTCCACCTATGCTATTCCCATCCAACCCTCAACCTAACCCATCCACCCAACCTCCACCTCCTAACCAACCATCAAACCACCACACATGCAAGGCGATCTTCCTTAGATCGGGTACTTCCTATCCGGTTTCAATTGAAGCTTCAAGTGATGATTTGGGTGATGGTCCTTCTTTGGGTAGTGAACTTCAAGAAAATGATGAGCATGAAGATGAGCTTGGGGGAGGGGTCGAAGAAGAAGTTCTTGAGGAAGTTTGTGAGGAAAAGAAAGAAGAAGAGGTTGAGAAGAGAGATGAAGTGAATGAAAAAGAAAAGAAGTAGTTGGAGCAAGAGGATAATTGGAAAGAAATGCAAGAGTGGCGAGCTCGTGAACGCTTAAATGGCCCACCGCTTCCTTTCCCATATAGGGCGGTAGAGAAACAAATGCAAGCCAAATTTCTTAAGTTTCTTGAGCATATGAAGCGATTGGAAATGAAGATCCCGTTCTTAGAGGCAATGGAGCAAATGCCTCAATATGCCAAGTACTTGAAGTCACTCTTGGGGAACAAAAAGCGGCTCGAAAGTGAGGTTGTCAATTTACCGGAGCAAGTTAGTGCCATTGTTCAAGGCACTTGGGCTAAAAAAGAAAAGGCTAGAGGACCCTTTGTGCTCCCCGTTACTGTTGGGAACCAAAAACCCAAAGGAGCACTTGCCGATTTGGGGGCCTCTATTAGCCTCATGCCAATGAGTATTGCCAAACACCTTGCTTTTGAGCTTAAGCCATCAAAGAAATCCATCCAACTTGCCGACCGGAGCGTCAAAGTACCACGCGGGGAGTTTGAGGATCTTCCAATCCAAGTGGGGAGCGTTGTTGTCCCATGTTATTTTGTTGTTCTTGATATGGTGGAAGACCCCTATACTCCCCTCATACTTGGGAGAGACGCATTGAAGAGTTTGGGTGCCCTAATTGATTGTGAAGCCGAAACCATTACTATAAGGGTACCCAATGAGCAAGCGGTTTTTGGGTTTGCTAAGTCTTCAAAAGAGCCCATGGTCGAGCAATTTTTCTCTCTAGATGTGGTTGATGTTTCTCAAAGTGATAAGGTTGGAGGGCTTGATATTCTTGATGCTCATATGCATGATGGTTTGATGATTCCTTGTGATGAGGTGAGGAGATTTGATGATGAGAAGAAGAAGTTGGTTGATGTTGAGAAGGAGAAGTTTGTTCTTGTGCACTCCAAAAATGACGATGAAGTTGAGGGTATTGACAAGCAACCCCGCAAGAGGAAGCGGGTGAGAAAAAGAAAAAGAAAAATGTTTCACAAAAAGAAGAAGATGGCTCCACCTAAGCTTGGGGGAGCCCCATATTTGAGCTTTCATCCCGGTGACCCCGGATCTACATTGCACACCTCCGCCACCGTTGCGAGGTGGAGAGTTTTGGGTCACCATGTACGAGGCGATGGTGATGCTAGGAGTGAGTCCGCTCCTAGCTCAGGTATGGTTTCTTTCCCTAGCTTTTCATTCGTTGTTTGAGCTGGTGGTTAGCTGGGTCGAACTTAACGACGTTAAACAAAAGTACTTGCGGGAGATAACCCGGTGTTTGTTGTTTCATGATGTTTGCTTTGTTCTCCTTAGTTCCAATAATGCCCATCTTTCGTTCTTTTGGTTTCTCTTTCGCCTTCCCCATCGCCGAGACGGCTTTCGAGCTAGCTTGGGGGAGGATGCGCTTACGCTTTCAAAACCCCGAAAGATTTGCATTATTGTAACTATTGCTTTGTTTTTCTTTTAGTTTTTCACATGTTTAGTTTGTTTAGTTTTTGTCTTGTTTAGCTTGTATAGTTTCATGTTTAGGTTGTATAGTTGTGTTTTATCCTTGCTTTCAATAAATGGTTGAGTTGTGAGTCTAGCATGCAAGCTTCTGTTGTGCACATTTCATGTCCCTATGCAAACTCGTATTTCCTTAGCCTTGTGCCTGTTTTGGGACCTAGAGTTCGACTGTTTTCCACATAGCTTGGGGGAATTGAGGTTTGCTTGGTTTGTGGCTTGGTTGTCTACCTCTAGAGGCGCATTTCGACTAGCCGTAAGGATTGAGCCTTCTTGGACTCCTTGCGAGTTCCATTCATTATGAGTGCTAGTTAGGGGATCTAAGTATTGTGTCGGTTCTTCTCCAGTATAGTCGACTTTTCTTGAGACCAAGGATGATAACACGTTCGCTAGAATTGAGCTACATAGCCAAATAGCCTACCTTGAACGCAATTGACTTTAGGATGAGCCAAGTTTTTGCCTTTTCCTTTTCTTTTGTAGCCACATTATTTAGCATCCACATGAGCCAAATTGTCCCTCTTCTTTACCTAGAGGATGGCTTTGTGATGGTGGGGTTGTTATGTGCTACATTGATGAGTAGATTTTTGGTGATGATGCTATGGTTGTTGGTTTATATAACTCTATCTATTTCATGTCCAGCTCTTATTACTTCTCCCATTTCCTCTAGTGCTTTCATTGTTTTTATCCATACATATTCTATGTTTGAGGCGACCTTTCTCTTGTTTTTCATTGAGATTTTATACACATACATTTTCATGTGAGTGAGAAGGTCGATGTTTTATTGGGAGATGAGCTTGGAGACACTTGTGCTTATGAGATTTCATGTTTTTGGTGTTTTATGATGGAGATCATTGTGCTTTCATGAGTTTATTGGGTTATTTATGGTTGTTGGATATGGTTTTCATCGGTTTACCATGAGATGTTTGTGGGTGTTTTGTTTAGGGTCACTTGCTATCCTCTACTTAGCTCCACATTCCCAAATATATCCCACCTTAACCCTAAGCCAACGTTACAACCCTTTGTGCTAACCTGTTCGACTTGGTCCGATTAGTTTGTTCTGTGCTAGAGTAAGATAAGACACAATCCCCATGATTCTCCCCTATTAGGTGTTTGATTCCCGACTCATCTTTAGTCGGAAGATTTTGAGCGAAACACGAGCCATAATCAAACACATGAGCGTAATTGCATATTTCTCACATCTTTTGAGAAACTACCCGGGGAGTGTAGACTTGTGATCTCTTTAGGTAATGGGTGGCATAGCCTGTGTTGGTGCTTGGCCTAGTGATCTCGAGCTTGTGGAATTGGTCGTTCTCTTTGGTATTGCGCTCTATTGAGACCATTGTACTTGCACACCTACGGCTAGGGAAGAGTTTTGCTCATGCACATGCTTGTATTGTTTTGTTCTCCGCTCGCCATGTTTGTTTGCTTTGGATTTGTGGGTCTCCTTCTGAAAACCCTCACGAGACCTAACTCGTCCTCTTTGGGAGACCTTGAGGTTTAAAGGGCTTGTCGTACGTGCTAAGTGCGATCGTGATTCCTACGATAGTGAGTATTAGGTTTTATTGCTTTGGTAGTTTAGTTTAGTTTTGCTTTTGTAGCTAGTTTGTTTTGGGATGCCCGGTGCTTTCACGTTGTTTCTACCTAGTTTCTTTGCTAGAGGCTAGCAAAGGTTAAGCTTGGGGGTTGTGATGTGCTCGATTTAGAGCACATTTATAGCCTTACTTTGGTGTCGAGTCTCGTTGTTTTACATTGCTTTTATATGATTTACACTTGATTTTACCTTGTTCTTGTCTCCATGGTGTTTAGAGTCCATTTTAGGTGTTTTCGGGAGATTTCGAGGTAATTCGGATCAAGTTCGAGGCTTAGACTCCAGGGTTGAAGGAAATGCACGTGTTTCGAGGTGCTCACAAGTGTTTCAGGTCATCCCCGAAGGTATCGCGAAGGTCGGGAATCATTTGAGCATGGTTTGAAGCCTTAAAGTGGCCAAACAAGCCACATTCGGTCGAATCTGAGATGGCTCGATTGAATCACTGCGTAGCCAAGTCAAAGCCAAAAGCTACTGTTTTATGCGAATACAAGCCCATTCGGGCGAATTTGACCCATTCGGTCGAATGGTACGGCCAATTCGGTCGAACCTATGTTTGATGCTCCAAAGCACATTTTGCAAGATTCTGGAAATGGCGAATTTGGGTCCCATTCGGTCGAATGGGCCCGTCAGGCGAATGGAGTTCCCGGTGAATCGAGTCGAAGCCTGCGATTTCAATTTCTCTTGAAGCTTGCCCGTGAGGATTCTTTTAGGGCTTTTCCCCTTTCAAGCACTTTGGTTTAATTTTTGATTTGTTTTTCTTTCTTGTTCTTGCTTTGGTTATTGCTTTCAATAGTTGATAGTTAGTTTTCTTGCTTTGCCTTTCATTATTGATAGTTTACTTCTTGCCCTAATGTCTATTTCCATGTTTTACTCCTTGTACTTAGTTGTTGTTGCTTTAAATATGCTAGAGTAGATTTCTTAGGGGTTTTGGTTTGGTGAAACCCTAGGTTTGATGAATGTTGCCCATGTGTTAGATTAGGGTTGAGGTTGTTGTGGTTTGTTTGATTGATATTCGATGCATATCTTGTCCTGCCACTCCCTTGTGAGACATAGGGCGATTATGGGTCGTTCGCAATGACTATAGGTCATCAACTTCCCCATGCCATCTAGAGTGTCTCGATTGAGCCACGCTCGATCTCCCTTGACTTAGCTTTGTATGAGAACATAGCATCGACCTAAGGTGAATCCTCACCAACCCCGTTTGTTTCTTATTGTTATTCTCAATCTTGTTTATTTGCTTGCCTTAGTTTAGTTCAAAACACCCCCAACTACATACACACATTCTTCTCTACACCTAGCACTTAATCTTCCTAACCCTTGTTCCTTGTGGTTCGATCCCCAACTTACCTCTATACTAGCTATAGTTGTATTTAGGGTGTTATAAATGTGTTTGATTGACCAAGGCTTCTAGCGTTAAACGACGCGTTAGAACCCCGTTATCAGTATCCGGTATCCGGTTTTTAACAGCCCTAGCTGCAGGGCCTGCAGCTTCTCTTTTCATCAACCATGATACTTTTCACCCTTCTTATAGGCATGTCAACGCACATTCTCTACAAATTTATAAATTATCTCAATCTACTTTCATACGTTTTTGCAACGATAGGTGTAACACTTTACCTCTCTCTCACAACAAGATTTCTAATTTTATTCATTCTTATGTATTCATAGATTCACCTTAAAATCTTATGCTTATATATTTTCTTATCTGACCAATATTCCCATACATAAGGCAAGTCGAATTGAAACTCAACAAATTTTACCTTTTAATCTAGTCGAAAAACTCCTATCATATAGCACCCGGTGGTTGCTCTCCATTTATGTCACCTAGCTAGAATTCGATACATTATATCTTCATCATTCTCCCCAATACTCTGAAGTCTGGATTATTGATCCTTAGTGTTCGAGCCATTCAATTCATAAATAATACTTTTATTTGACCATTAATATTCAATTTTTTGATCCTTTAGTTGTCAGTTGTAATACAAATGGAATACATGATATAAAATGTCTTGGTGCACCATTAAGGATGACGAAAATGAAAAATATTGTTGTGTGGATAGCGGAAGCAATTAAGAGTTCCAAAAAAAAAGAATCAACGAAAATAATAAAAAGCACACCAACAATTAACGTAGTTCACTATCAATGTGATAGTTACGTTTACAGGCACCGAGACACACAAGTTTCACTATGAAATGGAGATTACAAAACAAGATAAATCTAAGAAACTCTCTCTTAGAATGACAACTCACTTTTTTTCTCTTATGCATATAGCACCCTAACCCTAAAGAAAGAAATTAGGGTTACAAAAAACCCATGATTAACACTCAGTGCACAAAAAATCATTTAGCGCATAATAAGCCGACTCGGCTTTCTCCAAGGACCAAGAAACGTTGAGTCGACGTTTTCTTCTAGAAAATGCTTCCCAAGATCAGAATGCTACGCCTAGTCGGCTTTTTCTCTAAGAAGCATAACACTGGCTCGGGCGTTTGCTTATGGAATCAGTCAATTGATCAGCACCAAACGATGACTCGTCTTCTCCAAACTTCCACCTAGGATTGTTTAAAAAAACCCAGCCTGTCAACATAAATGGCGGGTCAATTTCAAAAAAAATGTAAACTACGGGTAGGGTACCCGACCCGCTTTAGCCGGGTCGGGTTATGGGCCGAAATTTTAATTGAAGCTGGTAACTGTTGACCCGCTTTTTTCATTTTAGTTGCATTTTTGTTTTTTGATTCTGAATTCTGACTTTATATCAATAGGCATTTTTGTTAGGATTATGGATGACTTGTGTTACCTAGTAAATAAAGCATGATTAAGTTAATTAATTACTTTAGTTAGTGAAGGTAAGAAGAGGACAAAGAGTCACATGTAATTGATTTGTTTTGGTTGTAAATCTTGACATGTGAAGAATTAAAGTGCGAAATTCAGTCTCAGGAATAATGTGCTTGAGCATGGGACACTAGTAGAAAAAACGTCATTGGTTGCGGGTTTTAAGCCATTAAAGGCTGCGGTTTTGGACCCAAACACTTGTGGTGGCAGCTGATAGCTTGAAAGAAAGGCTGCGGTTTAAAAACGCAGCAAGAATAACTATTATAGGCTGCGGACATAGGCAAACCGCAGCCTATAAGTTTTTTTTTGCAATTTTGGGCACCTTATAGGCTGCGGTTTGTTCTATGTCCGCAGCCTATAGGTAATTTTTTTATTTTTTTTTTGTTTTAATAATAATTGTATATATTATCACCATTATAAAATAATAAAATAGTTAACAATAACGCAGTAGCTATAATTAATTATCGAAAATTACTACGAAACATAACTGGCTACCAACATAAATTATTAGCAAGATACACGACAACTTTGTCTTTCACTTCGCACATTTCCGTGTCCGTCAATTTGCGTGTTTCCCATAAAATGTCGTATAAAATCTACATAAAATTATATGAAATAATTAAAAAGTTAATAAATATATTATTAGATTTTCTAATAAATATATAATAATATAATTTAAAAACATAATAAATACTTACGGAATCAATATGTTCTACCCCGACGTTCTTCACGACTTGTATGATAGCATCCATAAACTTAATAATGTATTAGCCGCAATCAATGCTATTATTTTGGTGAAAACACTATGAAAAAATATATAATATATGTTAGTGCCAAAAAAGATTCAAAACCGTTAAAATCGGAACTTAACAAGTAATTTCAAGCATTTGATAAATATTTTTGATTCTAACCACTTCCACACAATAATATGTACTAAAGAGTGTTGTGTGCCAAGTTTTGTGCATAACAAACCAAGTTTAAGCTATTTTACGCGCTAAAGTGACAAAAATAGTTCAAAACACTTAAAAATGCAACTTAACACGTAATTTCAAGCATTTGACAATTATTTTCGATTCTAACCAATTCAACACAATAATATGTACCAAAGAGTGTTGTGTGCCAAGTTTCATGCATAACAAACTAAGTTTAAGCCATTTTACGCGCGAAAGTGACAAAAATAGTTCAAAACACTTAAAAACGTAACTTAACACGTAATTTCAAGCATATGACAATTATTTTCGATTCTAACCACTTTAACACAATAATATGTACCAAATAGTGTTGTGTGCCAAGTTTCATGCATAACCAACCAAGTTTAAGCTATTTTACGCACGAAAGTGACAAAAACGCTTCAAAACAATTAAAAACGCAACTTAACACGTAATTTCAAGCATTTGACAATTATTTTCGATTCTAAACACTTCAACACAATAATATGTATCAAAGAGTGTTGTGTGCCGAGTTTTGTGCATAACAAACCAAGTTTAATCTATTTTACGCGCGAAAGTGACAAAAATAGTTCAAAACACTTAAAAACGCAACTTAACACGTAATTTCAAGCATATGACAATTATTTTCGATTCTAACCACTTCAACACAATAATATGTACCAAATAGTGTTGTGTGCTAAGTTTCGTGCATAACAAACCAAGTTTAAGCTATTTTACGCGCGAAAGTGACAAAAACAGTTCAAAGCACTTAAAAACGCAACTTAACACGTAATTTCGAGCATTTGACAATTATTTTCGATTCTAAGCACTTCAACACAATAATATGTACCAAAAAGTGTTGTGTGCCAAGTTTCGTGCATAGAAAACCAAGTTTAAGTTATTTTACGCGCGAAAGTGACAAAAATAGTTCAAAACACTCAAAAACCCAACTTAACACGTAATTTCAAGCATTTGACAATTATTTTCGATTCTAACCACTTTAACACAATAATATATACCAAATAGTGTTATGGAAGCGTCCAAAAGATTGATTATTTTTTCCACAGTCGGTTTTCACCCCCTTGCACTTGCCTTATTTTACCAAATACAGTCACAACCCCCTTAACCTGTTTGTAAACCTCATAGCCGGTCAACGGTCGACGAGCTACACGGTCCTCAACCTCCCCGTTGAACATCTTCATCTTCTTACGGTATTGGTGATCTCGTGGGAGGAACTTTCGATGGTCCATGAATACATGTTTGCACTTAGGAATCCACGTGGATTCCATGTCATCGACACATATTGGGCACGCTTTCTTCCCTTTGTTCTTATACCCTGATGAGCTTCCATATGTCGGAAAATCATTAACGGTGCATAAAAGCAGTGCACGCAAGGTGAACTCCTCATTAGCATATGCATCAAACACGGAAACTCCTTCATCCCACATCTTTCTCAAATCCTCAACGAGAGGTGCAAGATATACATCTATGTCATTGCTAGGTTGCTTAGGACCCGAGATAAGAAGGGAAAGCATAATGTACTTACGCTTCATACACAACCAAGGTGGCAAATTATAGATCACTAAAAGTACCGGCCATGTACTATGTTGAGAACTAAGATTGCCGAATTCATTCAATCCGTGCACAGTTCGAGCCTTAAATTACGAACTTCATCCCCAAAAGTCTTATGCAACCTATCAATACTCTTCCACTCCGGAGAATCAGATGGATGTGTGAGCAAGTGATCTTTCTTCACCCTATCTGCATGCCACCTCAAATTTAACGCATCTTTCTTTATAGAAAACAAGCGCTTGAATTTGGGTATTATTGGAAGATACCACAATACCTTAGCTTGGGGCCCTTTAGCATCCTGAGCCCCTTTACGCTTGTAACGCGATAACCCACACCTACGAGGCTACGACACTCTTCTAAGTTCTCGTTTTCATTCCGATACAATACACAATCACTCGGACACGCATGAATCTTCTGGTACTCTAATCCGAAAGGGCACATTAGCTTTTTGGCATAGTATGTCGACTTTGGAAGTTCATTTCCCTCAGAAAGCATCTCACCTAACGCTTCTAGTAACATTGTGAAACTAGTGTCACTCCAATCGAACTTTGACTTAATGTTAAAAATTGTCAAAACTGCTGTAGGTTTGGTGAACTTTGTACATCCAGGATACAAAGGCTTTTGAGAAGCCTCTGCCAACAAGTCAAATACACGAGGACGTTTTCCTAACTCATCCTCAACTCCCTTCATCATCTCATCAACACGATCCACATCCTCATCGACATTCTCTTCATCCGTCTCATACCCATCAACACGATCCACTACATCCTCATGGACATCGGCCACATTATTGACATCCTCAACAACACTCTTTTACTTGTAAACTCCCTCCTCAACATGCCAAACCCAAACATGATATTGAGGCCTAAACCCACGTCAAAGTATGTGCTCCCTAAGGATATAAACACTATCTACCTTTGATACATTGCCACAATTGACACATGGGCAATAAAAACCAACTCCCCCCGTACTAAATTGATGTACAACCGCAACACTACATAATTCTAATACGCCATCAATAAATTCTAACGATTCACAACAAAATTAATAACAACTTTTTAACATATATACTTAATGAACCTTAATTAACCACAAAATTAAGTAATAATCATTTATTTAACCCTAATTACAATATTAATAATAAACTTTCATATTCTAATAATAACATTGTTTTAACCCTAATTTATAACTACATATACATTTATAAATAAAATGTAGAAATTACTTAAAAATATAACAAAACATAATATATATGATAAATTTAAAACTTTAAAACAACAACTAATACATACACATTCATACTAACAACTAATACTAAACAACATATAACAACCAATACATTTAAATAAAATAACATTTAAACTATAAATAATAAACAAAAATCATTTAACCCTTAAAATTTGAAAAACAATGAAAATTATTATCAAAAGAAATTATCTTGTGTATCTAGATGAATAATAGCTACAATGTGACCTACAATTAAACAAGAAAAACAAAATTAGTAATATAACTAACCATTTTTTCGTGCAAAAAAAAAATAAACAAAAGAAAACGAAAAAAAATAAAAACCAAATAAACCAAAATTACCTTGAACTTTTTCGTGGGTGTTGAAGAAGAAGATGAATAAGAAGAGCAGCAACTCGTGGGTTTTGAACAAGAAGAAGAGCAGCAACTCGTGGGTATTTTCGTGTGTTGAACAAGCTTGAAGAATGATGATGAACAAGATGAAGGGTCGTCTGAAGCAAAGCAGCAACTCGTGTGTTGATGATGAACAAGAATTAAGCTATTTTTCGCACAGTAAGATTAAGCGCTTGATTCTTTTTTTTCGCACAGCAAGAGAGTAAGGAAGAAAAGAAGAAGGGTCTGTGAAGCAAGGAAGAAAAATGAAACAGTAAGGTTATTAAGGAAAAATGATGTTAAGAGGCGCGTTTTTGACTTATTGGCTGCGGACATAGACAAACCGCAGCCTTTTTCCAATTTTTTTTTACCTGGTTTGAAAAAAACACTTATTGGCTGCGGGCATCACCAAAAACCGCAGCCTTTGATTCTTTTTCCTACTAAAATCATTTAGGTTCTTCGCAATGAATGTCCCATCAAGAATTATATGCTCAATATTTTCAATAATGAAGATTGAACTTGGGGATATCTTGAGCTATATTATGCTAGTATTACTGTATTAGTGTGATTAACATTTTCAACATTATTGTAAAACTGTATTACCAAGTTAATCTAGCATCTGGCAACACTGTATTGAACTTAGGGATATCTTGAGCTATCATTATGCTCAATATTTTAAACTAATATTGTATTTTTGGCATTACTATATTTGTGTGATGAACAGTATTCTTGTGTACGCACATTTCAACACTCAATTTCTATAATTGAAAATATCAGCACAAGATATACTAATATATTCAATTACTGTGTTTTATACTAACAGAGAATGAAATGTTAATATCATTTAGGTTTTGGCATTATTGAGCTATCATTATTAAGTACTAGAGTAGCTCTTGTGGTTCTATGCAAGTATTATATAT
This sequence comes from Amaranthus cruentus, assembly GCA_019425755.1. NCBI lineage: Eukaryota > Viridiplantae > Streptophyta > Magnoliopsida > Caryophyllales > Amaranthaceae > Amaranthus > Amaranthus cruentus. Next base: position 458,790 of record CM033465.1, on the reverse strand, counting down.
ATTGTGCTAATTATCAATTAGATCTTATGGCTTTGTTTGTGTTAGGTGTAAAGTGTGATTATATTTCTGATAGTGCTTGTGTACACACAATTCCAATACGGTTGCCAAATGATGGACATGCTCTTCAAGGGAAGAACTGTAAACCAGGATATCATCAAAGAACACCAATACAAACCGCCGCAAAAAGGACGAAAAACGTCATTCATAAGAGACTGAAAGGTCGATGGGGCGTTTGTCAAACCGAAAGGCATAACAAGGAACTCATTATGACCTTCGTGTGTACGAAAAGCCGTTTTGTGCACATCCTCCCGACGGACCCAAATTTGGTGATAGCTAGAAGTAAGATCAAGTTTGGAGAAAAATTTGACCCCATGTAGTTCATCAAGCAGCTCATCAATAATTGGAATAGGAAATTTATCAGGGACAGTCACCTTGTTCAGGGCACGGTAATCGACGCAAAACTGCCAGGAACCGTCCTTTTTATTGACTAAGATAACAGGACTGGAAAAAGCACTAGTGGAAGGCTGAATGATACCTGAGAACAACATATCACCCACCATTTTTTCAATCTCCTCCTTTTGAACTTGAGGGTAGCGGTAAGGACAGACACTCGCGGGATTGGAACTGTCTTTGAGGATGATTTGATGCTCCCTTAGCCGAGAAGGAGGTAATCCCGTAGGGGTCGCAAATACATGTGGAAACAGGTTTAGGAGCTGCTGGATGGAAACTAGAATGGTTTCACTCATATCATACTGCACAGAATCAAGCAACTCGAGTTTATTTAATTCCACAAATAGCCCCCCGCCTTCTTTGCGAATGGTCTTGAAGATAGATTTTAAGGAGACCTTGGAACGTCCCAATGAAGGATCGCCCCGAAGGATGACCTTGGTACCTTGTCATTGAAACTGCATAATTTGTAACGTTCAATTAGTAGAGATTGTCCCAAGCTTTTCCAACCACTGGATACCCAAAATTACATCGGAGGTGCCCAAGTCTAAAGGGAAACAATCCTCGGTAATTTCCGAAGCGCCTAGTTTCAGCACCACATCCTTGCATTCTCCACTGCCATGCACCATACCACCCATGCCTAACGTAACACCAAAATCAGCCGTAGGATGGACTAATAAATGGGTTTTCTGGATAATGGGTAAGGAAATAAAATTATGGGTGGCCCCGGGATCAATCATAACAACCACCTCCTCACCGTGTGTTGTACCCAAGAGTTTCATGGTTTTCGGGTTATCAATACCAACCACCGAATTCAACGACAAATTGACCGGAGCCGGAGGTTGGTCTGCTTCGGGTTCCCCATCACAAGAGGCCCAGTCATTGTCATCATCTTCCCCCATGACCCACATAACACTTAACTCACTATTTTTACATTTATGCCCCAAGTGCCATTTCTCATCACAACAAAAACATAGTCCTTTACTCCGTTTAGTCGATGTTTTCTTCTAGAAAATGCTTCCCAAGATCAAAATGCTACTCCTAGTCGGCTTTTTCTCTAGGAAACATAACACTGACTCGGGCGTTTGCCTATGGAATCAGTCAACTGATCAGCACCAAACGATGACTCGTCTTCCCCAAAATTCCACCTAGGTTTGTTTAAAAAAACCCGACCCGTCAACATAAATGGCGGGTAAATTTCTAAAAAAATTGTAAACTACAGGAAGGGTACCCGACCCGCTTTAGCCGGGTCGAGTTATGGGCCGAACTTTTAATTGAAGCGGGTACCCGTTGGCCCGCTTTTTTCATTTTATTTGCATATTTGTTTTTTGATTCTGATTTCTGACTTTATATCAATAAGCATTTTTATTAGGATTATGGATGACTTGTGTTACTAAGTAATTAAAGCATGATTAAGTTAATTAATCACTTTAGTTAGTGAAGGTAACAAGAGGACAAAGAGTCACATGTAATTGATTTGTTTTGGTTGTAAATCTTGACATGTGAAGAATTAAAGTGCAAAATTCAGTCCCAGGAATAATGTGCTTGAGCATGGAGACCGTGGGTATGCATGAAAGTGGAAAGAAGTGCATCAGAAAGTTGCTGTCCATACTGCTCGATTGGCGCTCGAGCCCTACTCGACCTAGCCATGGTCGAGCAATCTACAGGGGCTCCTATTCTGACTTCTGTTTTTGTGACCTGCTAGTTGCTTCTTATTTTTGTTTGCTGCCCCTATATGTAATGTGTTGAGCTCCCATTTCCCATATAAATACTTAGTTCTAGGCTCTTGTTAGAAGGCACCAAAGTCTCACATAATAGAGCAACCTTACTTGCTCAAGTATACTCCCATTTTAGCTCCTCTCTTCCCACACTTATACTCCATTGTAATTCCTTCAAGTTTGTATAATCTCCTTTAAACACATTAATATAATTCTAGGCTAGATGGTGGATGTAGCCCATGTTTAGTGAACCACCTTAAAATTCTTGTCTTGATTATTTTCTTTAGTTTTGACATTCATCATTACATTGCATTATTTGGTTCTAAACTTTGACACAACACAAACATACACTTAAACCTTATATTAGTGATCCTTGAGTGAGGTTATTTACCTCTCCTTTCAATTTTCCTACTAAAATCATTTAGGTTCTTCGCAATGAATGTCCCTTCAAGAATTATATGCTCAATATTTTCAATAATGAAGATTGAACTTGGGGATATCTTGAGCTATATTATGCTAGTATTACTGTATTAGTGTGATTAACATTTTCAACATTATTGTAAAACTGTATTACCAAGTTAATCTAGCATCTGGCAACACTGTATTGAACTTAGGGATATCTTGAGCTATCATTATGCTCAATATTTTAAACTAATATTGTATTTTTGGCATTACTGTATTTGTGTGATGAACAGTATTCTTGTGTACGCACATTTCAACACTCAATTTCTATAATTGAAAATATCAGCACAAGATATACTAATATATTCAATTACTGTGTTTTATACTAACAGAGAATGAAATGTTAATATCATTTAGGTTCTGGCATTATTGAGCTATCATTATTAAGTTCTGGAGTAGCTCTTGTGGTTCTATGCAAGTATTGTATATCTTGTGCTAATTATCAATTAGATCTTATGGCTTTGTTTGTGTTGGGTGTAAAGTATGATTCTTTTTCTGATAGCGCTTGTGTACACACACTCAAAGCCGAGAATTAAATTAACAATAAAATCAGCTCTTACAAAGCAAAAATAAAACCGGGTACCCGGAGTTCCGCCCCGACTTATCAGGGTACCCAAAATCCGAGTACCCGCATTATTTGGGCCGAAACACGACTTTCCGGGTACCCGAAATGCCAGGTACTCGCTAATGAACACACTTACTTCCGCCAACACCCGACTTTGGCCATTGGGAACTTGCCCAAATCTTTTAATTAATGTTTATGGCTTAGACTCAGTTTGAGTCACCAAAACACGAAAAATCTCCACCTTGGTGAGAACTCGTGTTCAGCAAACGATTATATCAAAACCCACAGTGAAAAACCATTTCTAGTCTCTACCGATGCAATGTTCATACACGTAATCTATGCATCGCAACAAGTCTCCAATCAAGACTCTTCACCTACTTATCTCCAAGTAAACCACTCATAATGCTCCACCTTCATCACAAGTCTATGAGGCAAGCTCCATCTTGAGGCCAACACATCTCCTCTTGAAGCTACACCAACATCCTCGTTAAGGGCCTACTATATCACGTAGTAATCAATATTTAAAAACTCCAAGTAATGTTTAAATTTACTGATTAAAACATACTTAGTGAAGAAATTAATTCGTTGTCAGCAGTTCTAATCATCCTCACCTTTATTCTTTCGTCCATACGCAGAAAATGATACCTATCATCAATGTGCTTCGTCTGATCATGATGTATTTGATCCTTTTATAAGCAAATAGCACTCAAACTATCACGGTACAACATAGCAACTTCCTGAGGAATACCCAGTTCACCCACAAGACATTTGAGCTAAATAGACTCCTTATCTATTCTCGGCTTTAGTAGTAACAACGTCACTTAAGACTGCAGTGTAGACTTCCAACTCAGCACAGAAATCCTAGCATCCACATCAGTTGCGTAATCATCATTAGAATATCCTGTTACCATGCACTCCTTATCATTCTTGTACACAAGCCTAATATCAGTTGCCCCTCACAAGTAGCAAAACACTCTGTTTACTCCTTGCTAGTGTTCTTTTTTAGGTCGAACCATAAATTTGCTAACAACAATAACAACAGGCATAATATTAGATCAAGTACTCACCATAGCATACATCAAACAGCCAACTACGTTCGCATAGGGAATTCAAGACATATAAAAAATCTCATTCTGATCAATTTGAGTTGACATATACATAGACATTTTGCAACTCAAAGTAGTTCGCGTACTTATTGGCTTAGATTTTTCCACCCTAAAGAGAGACAAAACATTTTCAATGTAACTTTTCCGAGTCAAGAAAAGCTTATTCTAGCCAGATCATAATAGATCTCCATACCCAATATATTTTCGAGTTGGACGAGTTATTCTTCAAATATTTGCAAATATAAAAGGAATAGAATGATTTATTATTTTTTTTTTGGAAATCAGAATAGAATGATTTAAAGATAATATTATTATAGGTAACAGAAATTAGAATGAGATATGAACACTACTACAAATTACATTTGTTGCAACACTTCAAAAATGTTGCAATAAGACCCTTAAATGTTGCAATAGAGCTTATGCAACATTTTTTAAAGTGCTGCCTTAAGTCGCATTGCATTAGCTAAATGCAACACCTTTTAAAGTTTTTGCAACACTTATTAGAAGTGTTGCACATATTTGATAAATGCAACACATTTTTTTCAAAATCAAATGCAGCACTTTAATTCAAAATGCAATACTTTAAATAAGAAAGGAAAATTTGCTCAAAATAATCGAAACTATCACCCGTTGGCCAAAAATGATCCCAACTATCAATTATTTTTTAATAATCCCAACTATTCTCATAATTTGTTGAAAACATACCCACCCCCTTGTTACCTGCTGGAACATGTAACTATTCTCATAATTTGTTGAAAACATACCCTTCCCCTTCATCAATTAATCAAAAAAGAAAGAAAAAAGTGGAAAAGTTACCTGTTGCAACCGGTTAAAAGGGAGGTGGGTATGTTTTCGTCAAATTATGAGAATAGTTGGGATTATTAAAAAATAATTGATAGTTGGGATTATTTTTGGCCAACGGATGATAGTTGGGATTATTTTGAGCAAATTTTCCAATAAGAAATGCAACACTTTTTCTTTATTCCAGTATGATAAAAGCAACACTTTTTGGTAACAATTGCAACATTTTTTCTTATTTGTCAACCAAATATATGCTACACTTTCACCCTCAATTGCAGCACCTATTCTTTTTCCCACCAAGTTATATGCAACACTTTTATGATTATTGCAGTATTTTTTCTTTTTCCCACCAAAATATATCCAACACCTTATTGTAGCAATTGTAATATTTTCTTGTTTTACCATCATTATAACGCAACATACTATTTTCATAATGCAACATTTTCACTAATTATTGCAACACTTTGCAATAGTTTCAACATTAGCCACCATAATAAGACGACAAATCCAACTCTACGATTTCATAAATAAATGATGTCAAAATAATATAAATATATAATCTCCATAAGGTCTTTGTAATAATTGCGTAAATAAGATATATTGCAATAAAAAGTTCAACAAAAGCTATATACAACTTCATTTGAAGGTTTTAAAATGTCTAAATACATGTAACTATTAACAATATAAATGTGTATCCATAAAACAATAGATGCCTACAATATTGAACTTGGTAGACATATCATTTGATGTCAAGATAATATCAAGTCCCAAAATAAAGATCAACATCAACCTGTAATAATAACAAAATTATATAATTAGTATAACAAAAATAAAACATTGCTAAGAAAACTTAATACCTCCATCACATTAAAAATGAATTAATTTAGTAAAAAAGATATTATACCGTAGCTCACAATTAGTATTTTCAAGCAATCTAGAAGGTAATTTACCAATAATGTTTCCTATCATGGTTTTGAACATGTCATCCCTTTAATTTTCAACATGTGTTTGCATTTGCACTGGCTCAAACTTTTTCTTTGCAGTTTCAATCTCTTTTTGCATATCTTGTATTTTTATCATATCAAGAACCGTGGGAGGAATATCTGTTCTTGTATAATCGAGTTCTTCATTGCTAAGTTGTGGAAAACAATTAATACCTGTTTCGTCCATCTCACACCAAAAAGAGTTCCTATCATTAATATCTTTATCCATAATATAATACTAAAAATGATTTCTACAGAGAAATAATTAAGCCATACATGCTCAATGAAAACCAAATAAGCAATAGGAACCTTGATTCACAAAAATCAAAGGAGTAGACACATACACATAAAAATTAAATTGGAAGGAATTTGAACTTGGAAGGAAGAACTACATTTATCCTATCAAAAGGCAAGAATGTTGGTCACTAAGTACACAAACGGTGACCATATTTAAGTATCAATTTACTTGCAAAACTGCTTATTATATATGAAATAAAATAGCTAAACTATGAGTCTAAGATTCAAATTCACATACATACTAAAAGAATGGTAGGATTAATTTCTAAATTCACAATATTAAACCCATATAAAATGTTTTTTCCTTGTATCAAGGAATGGCAAGATTAATTTCTAAATTCTCATACCAAAACTCAAAAAAGAAATCCTAACAACTACACAATTAGGCAACCCAAATTTCAATTTCATAAAGTTAGAAACGATAGCTGAGATTATAAAAAAAATAGAATATAATAAAATTTAAAGTACCCCAAAAAAGTGGTTCGGTTGACTGTCGAGGTGTGCAGTCGGCCGTTGGAGTAGCGATTACAATCAAATCACCGAAAAATCATTTGGTTTTGGAGCACTGAAAAATCAGTTGGTTTTGGAGCACCGAAAAATGAAGTTAAAATGAAACAACCTAGATAGAAATTTCACAACCTAATCACGAGAGAGATCATGAAACAAAAATTATATAAATGAGATTATGAATAACAATTGCACAACCTATATCCCAATTTCATAAAACTAGAAAATGTAGATGAAAAAATGAAAAAAAATAATAACAAAAGATTAAAATTTCCAGAATTGGAGGCATTGGCGGTACCGTCATCGCAGGTGGTGCAGTCGATCCGAAGTGGTGAAGCCGGTTTGAGGTGGTGCAAGCGTGCCGATTCGTGATTATGTTCAGGCGTGTGGTTGTTTTGGGATTCAAGGGTAGATAAGTAGTTTAGGAGTTCTAAAAGGCAACTGAATGATTTGTATAAAATAAATTCTTATCAGTTGTAATGTATGGCGGCTAGTTCTAGGTATTTGATTTTAGATTTTTTTTTTAAGTTTCCAATTCCCGCTTTTCTTTTATTATTTTTAATTAATTTGAATTTTTAATTATATATAAGCAACAGTTTTTTAAAGTGTTGCATTATTTATATACTAAAATGCAACATTTAATTTAAATTGTTATCAAGATTATAATTTTAGAGTCAAATGCAACATGTAGAATAAGTGTTGCAATTAAAGTGTTGTTATAGACTTATTTTATAGTAGTGGAAGCTCATAAATCCACTCACAAATGTTTAGCATTGCGTATGTTGGCCAATAACTTGAGTACATATACATTATTCCCATCTCGAAGGAGTATAAAGCCAATGTATCTATTAGTACTCGATTTAATTCGACTTACCCTTACCCTCAATTAGAGCTTACCTCAGCCACTTTAAAACATAAATCCCATAGCAAATTCTATCAATGATCTAAATTAAATCTTCAAAATAAGAATAATAAGCACAAAGACTAGCAAATGACCTCCAATAACATTTACAGTTATCATTACTGAACCTTTTTATACACTCTTATCAGACACATACTTGCTCACTTAATTTCTTTGAATGCTTATAAACCATTATTAGTTCTGAACCTTTAAAAATTCAATAACATTATTGTTGAATATGTAATTACAAAGTAAAAACACCTAATGCTTCAATGAAATCACAAAACTTAAGCACTACTACAATAATGATCGATTTAAAAAAAGTTAGCAAACGTAGTAAAGATCACTATAGTGAATGGAAGCGTATAAATTTTCATATTTTCTTTTAACATGCTCCTTATTAAATCACGCATGCTTCTTATATATGAAGTTGTACACAATGTTTGCAATAAGGGGTATTAGAAAAAATATTATTATTATAGGATCAATTACCAACTACAACCTCAAAGTTTAGGCATTGTATAATAAACAACCTCGAAGGTGTGTGTGTGTTTTGCAAATAGTCTTTAAATTACAAAACACGACATTGATACAACCACTTCACCGAATGACCTGCTAAATGACCATTGACCAAGGTAAATGACCTTTGACTTTTAATTAAATTCATTAATCTAGTCTAATTTACCTAATTACCCCCGATTGAACCCTTCTTCCCCTACCTCTCTCTAATCCTCTCCAATCACCAACATTCTCCCACCCCAACACCACCACTACCACTACCACTACCACTATCACCACCCTTAAAACCCTCCTTGAATAACAACTAATCATTAAGAAAATGCACTTTTATCAATCAAAATTACACCATAAAACAATATTAGTTTGACTAATGTAATTATATTTTGTGTAAATTTGGAGTTTTTATGAATTGATGTGTATTTTTTAAGTAATAAAGGATGAATTTTGTGAGTATCTATTTGGGAATGTAAAATTTCAGTAGTTTTAGCAGATTGTAAAGCTAATTTAATCCACCTACCCCAATTTGAAATCCTAAAATTTTTTATGCAAAATACTTCCTCCAATTCTATTTAGATGTCCCATTTGCTTGGGCACGATTATTAAGGGTAGTGTATCAATTAAATAGTGAGTAGTTGGGGTATTTCAAATGATTATATTAATTGTAAAGGTAGTGGTGGGGGTATTTTGGACATTATGTAGAAACACTTACAAATGGCGAATGCAGTTGTTGTATTGTATGTTAAAGTATTTTAGCCCTGTTTTTGCCGAATATAAAATAAATAACAAATACTTAAACTTAAAGCAAGAAAGATAAATGGAGACAATGATTTTACGTGAAAACCTTCTAGGCCTAATAGAAGGAAAACCACAACCACTCGGGATTTTAAACTTCACTTACTAAGTTTTAGGCAATCAATTACAATTACATAAAACAATTCTCAACTAGGCCATTTCTCTTCTTTTTCTCTTTCTCTTTCTCTTTCTCACGTTTCAATGGAAGCTTCTCTTCTCCCCTAGACTTCCCTTAAGTCTAGTTACAACAATCTCTCAAAAACTCATACAAAAATATTTTCTCTAAAAAGGATAAAAACTAAGATATTGCATAATAAAAATATTCTTAACTAATTGGCAAATGAAAGAATAAGTATTTTTCTTACTTTGGTGATCTCTCTTGATTTTTTCGATTTGGCACACCACAAATAACCCGTTGAAAAAGTCACCATTTTATATGGGACTAACCGTGAGTTCCACACAACCCTAACTCCCCATATTTCCCTTATTCCTAACATGTAGGAAAGTGGAAAACATAATTGGAAGTTACATAATATACCACGGTTGGTTTTAGGTGAATTTAGCTAAAAATAGTTAATTAAGATTAATTAGATTAAAACTTAATTAACTTCCTATTTTCATGGAGAGATATAAGAAGACTTATTCTCATCCTTTTAATTAGCCCTAGGTTATTTTTAGGTGGTTATTTAATTTTTGCGAATTAATAAATTAAGCAATAACTTAATTTCTAACGGTACATATCAACTAAAAATAGAAATAATTCCTACGTAATTTAGCTGACGCACTTCTCAAGACCTGCGTCTTGGGAAGACTGTACTGTCTCCATCAGCGATTTTCATTAGACCATCAAACTTGGAAACAATAGACCTTTTATCTACTTTAAATGTCCTAAGTAATCTTGCAGATCAGACTCTTTTGACAACTTTGACTCATACAATATTCTTAGACCAAGTCTTTTATTTAAAGTGAAGTCATCATCAAACCCTAATAGGGCCAACAAATTCCCCCTTTTTGATGATGACAAACTTATAAACAAGGTTACGAAAACTAGAGTAAAACGAAAGTCATAAAGCATGCTTGAGATTAAAACAACTCTATATATTAACATAGCAAATCAATTCGTTACAATATAATTCACCAAGTATTCAAGACAAACCAATTTACTCTAAAATAAATATTTAAAAACATAAAATATATTCACCAAGTATTCAAATCAACTTTGATAATATGTTTTAAATAATTTCCAAAAGGAATAGTTAACATAAACTACTTAAGATTATCATAAATCAATTACTGTGTGTTAAACTTAGGTTTACTTGAGAACAATGGAAGTAGTCAAAAAATAATAAATGTAACTTAGTAGAACATGAACATGACATGATCGAGTCATAACTATTTAAACATATCTAAATCAGAGCATATATTTATATTTAAACATAATCAAAGCAACTTAAGCATTAGAAAAATTATGTCCTTTACAAGTCCTCTTAAGTTTGTTGCGCAATTATCTTCCCCCTTTTGACATCAATAAAAAAGGAGAGACTAAATCAAACCACAATGCCAATAATAATAGCCAAAGAAGGATAACAAAAAGCTATCATCAAAGCTAATACCATAAAAATGATCAATATATGCAATGAGTAATCATCATAGACCAAACGCAAAATAAGATAGAAATGGAAACAGTAGCATAATTGTTCAACAAAATAAAAATACATAATGTCATACTCCAGCTGGTACAAAAAAAAAACAAAGAAAATATTGTTTGATTAATTAGAAAGACAGACGCTATGGCCAACAAACGTAAATATATTAGTGGAGGAGAAGAAGGGATCAAGCAACAGTCTCTTCATCATCAACAAACTCGGTCTGCACTTCGACAGTATCAAGCTTCGCTCTAAGATAGGACTCCATCTGGGATAGCTAATCAGTGAGTGACGTAAGTGAGACACGAATTTCAAGTTGAAAAGCAAAGAACTGAGATTGAAAATCATTTAATTTGGAGAGAACAAGGTCTAAGGTAGCAGTTGGAACAGTAGAGGGGTTAGCAGATGCATCAAAACCAGGTGAAGTGCGCGGAGGTGAAACCTGTGTAGTGAATGGTGGCGGAGTAGATGGTATAGGTAATGATGGTGGTGATGTGGTGGAGGTGTGGAAGGAGGTGCATTGGTAGGCTATTTGGTGGAGTGTGAGGTCATTTCTTCATCCATTCCAATTGGACGCTTAGAAGCTAACCTACTGCTCTTCCTTGGAGTGAGCACTAATTTCTTCTTTACCGGCATAAGTACCTCCTCATCACTTGAACTATCATTGGATTCATCCTCCTCAAGTTCCTCACTTTCCCCCTTTCCAGAGGCTTCCCCCTCACTCATAGCATCCCCCTGTTCCTGTGCCTCTTCTGCCTTTTCAGCATGGGCAGAAGGAACAGTCTTCTGATCCTTATTCTCCTCTTCTTCCCTTTCCTCTCCTTTTTCTTCTTTTCCCCATTCTTCCTTGTCTTCCTCACCCTTCTCTTCATAAGAACGAATTTCTTCAACCTCCTCAACAAAGTCCTCTAGTATCCCCTTTTCATTTAACTTTAGGTGCAAATTATTAAGACATTTTGCACCTATTTTATTGTTAGCGCTCATGGGGAACTGTAGACCATCTAAAGGTACACCAAACTTCTTAAAAACGCAAGTTAACAATCCACCATACCCAACCATACATCTTTTCTCTATGCAGTTAGACAAATGCGATATCATTAAAGAAGGAAAATCTATCTTTATATGATTAGCCAAACAATAAATCAATCTGACATCACGAAGATTCACTTCGCTTCGCTTAGAGTTGCGAGGCAAAATAAATAGTCGTGCAAAGTTGTATAACTATTTGTGGAGTGGTGACAGAGAATTGTGGCTAAATCTTCTTTTATCATTTATCCCTAAAAATTTTAATACCGTTTTCTCATTAATACCCGAAAAGACAATCTTTGACCCAACATAGTAAGTATCAAACCCTACTACAGGAACACGAAACCAATCGCCCAACATCAAACTATTCAACTCAATCTTAATTTCTTTTACTGTACTGGAACAAACACCATTCTCTATTGTGAAACTTTTAATGAACTCACACATCAAATTTGGATAAATCGTGTTGCAAGAAAAATCAAACATCAAATTTTTCCAACCCTGATTTTGTAAAATAGCGTGTAATTGAGGGAATGAAGTAGATTCATACCAGTACTTGTCTAGACCAAACCCTACTGACATTTCTTTGGCAATTTCCTTGGCACTGTCAGGATCAGCTTGCTTGGTCCATTTTGTTGGTCTGGACGAAGAAACACCTTTTGGGTGTAGAAATGGGTCTTTTTGTTCCGGCATGCATGGTGGTAGAAATGGGTGTGCTTGATTTCTTTTGTTCTTGAGATGAAGATGGTGGTGCGTCGGTTGCAGGATAAATCACTTGTAATGGTTTGGGTTGTGAAGATTTTGCTGTCTTCTTCTTTGCGGTTTTGCTTGAGGATGAAGACTTTGAAGGATTCATGGTGGTTTTTTAGAAAATGAAGAGGGAGAAGAGAGGTTGACGGTTTGGGTTAGGGAGTAATTAGTAGTGTACTTGAATTGAGTGAGTGATGGAGTGTGTGAGTGAGTGATGTGATGTGAGGGAGTGGGTTATAAAGTAATGGATGGACGGTTACTCAAGAGGTTGTACCATTTCATTTGTTCAATTTATTACGTGTGAACAAGGAGTGTAACGAAAGTTCGCGGGTATATTCATTGAATTAGGCGGTTGATAACGGTTTTTCGAAACACCACGATGATCGGACTCCCACTATAATTTAAGTTGATCATCCGAAAAGAAAAAAAGAAAATGCTGGAATTTGTGGAAAAGAAAAATATAGAAAATACTGAAAATAAGAAATAAAATTAGTATGTCCTTGTTTTTTTTTTTATAATTTTTTTTCGTTTTTAATACAAGAACAATAACACAAAAGACAAATACATGCTACTTTGGTCTAATCGGTTTAAACATGCAATCAAGAAAGCATTCATGGCACGTACTTAGGATAATTGATTTCTCAATTACGATTTTTGTGGAGGATTTAACCCTTCCAAGTTTCCATGTTACTTCGAGGTGGAATGCTTGCATTAAACTTTAGTGGAGCTTGATCATTCCAAGTTCCAACCTCATCTTTTCATATTGTTCCCTTGGAAGTGATTTAGTCATAATATTTGTCACTTGCTCACTTGTATGGACATGCATAACAATTATGTTTTTATGCTCAACATTATCCTTAAGAAAATGATGTCGTATATGTATATGCTTAACCCTAGAATGATGCACGGGATAATTAGATATGCATATGGCACTAGTATTATCACAACAAATAGGAACACATTAAAATTAAATACGAAAATCTCTTAGATGCTATTTTATCCAAAGCATTTGGGAACAGCAAGCTACTGCTGCCACATATTCTACTTCAGCGGTGGATAGTGCAACGGTGTTCTGTATCTTGGAACACCAAGATACTACACATGAGCCAATAAATTGTACCATACCTGAAGTACTTTTCCTGTTAACAAGATCTCCTGCATAATCTGCATCACTATAACCTTTCAAATCATTTTTAGGATAAAATAGGGACAAGTCATTTGTTCCCTTTACGTATATCAGAATCCTTTTCACTGCGGTGTGATGTGATTCCTTGGGATTTGATTGAAATCTAGCACATAGACCAACACTAAACGAAATATCTAATCTACTAACAGTTAAATATAATAAAGATCCTATCATTCCTCTATACATAGTTTGGTCAACATTAATACCATTTGAATGTTAATCTAGTCTTACATTAGTAGCCATAGGTGTGTGGTTTGTTTTAGCATTATCTAAATCATATTTGTTTAGAAATTCTTTATATATTTTTGTTGATGGATAAAAATACCACTAGCTGTTTATTTAATTTGCAAACCAAGGAAGAAATTTAATTCTCCTATCATACTCATTTCAAATTCAGCACTCATAAGGTTAGCAAATTATTTACATAGTGATTCGTTAGTGGCTCCAAAAATAATATCATCAACATAAATTTGCACAACTAAAATATCAGAACCTTTATTCTTAAAGAATAGGGTTTTATCAATTTTTCCTCTGATAAAAGCATTTTCAATCAAAAACTTAGAAAATCTTTTATACCATTGCCTAGGAGCTTGTGTGAGCCATAAAGAGCTTTATCAAGCTTATAGACATGATCTAGAAAGGATGGATTTTCGAAGCCAGATGGCTGTTCCACAAAGACATCTTCATCTAAAAAACCATTCAAGAACGCACATTTCACATCCATTTGGTATAATTTTAAATTCATAAAAGCAGCAAAGGATATTAGAATTTTGATAGCCTCTAACCTTGCTACGGGAGCAAATGTCTCTGTATAATCCATCCCTTCTTGTTGATTGTATCCTTTAACCATAAGCCTTGCTTTGTTTCTTACTATGATTCCATGCTCGTCCAGCTTGTTCCTAAAAACCCACTTTAGACTAATTTTCTTTTTGTTCTTGGCTTCGGTTCTAAGTGCCACACTTTATTTCTTTCGAATTCATTCAATTCATCTTGCATAGCAACAAACCAATCTGACTCTTGTAATGCTTCATCATGATTCTTGGGTTTCAATGTTGAGAGAAATGCAAACTGTGCATAAAAGTTTCTTAGCTGGGATCTGGTCTGTGTGCCCTTGTTTATGTCACTTATGATTAAGTCAAGTGGATGTGACTTTTGATGTTTCCACAACTTTGGCACAAATTATCTTGTAGGAACATTTGTGGAAACAGGCTCATTAACTTAATTGACATTTCGTTCTCCTTCAGTTAGCTCATTCTGTTTATTTCTAGGAACGACTGAATTGGGAACACCTTACTGGTCCTGGTTTCCCGGCTGTTCCTGTTCTTGATTAGGCTCTTCTGTTTCTTCTTGAACTTGTTGTTCTCCTATGTTTCTAAGTTCTTGCTCTCTATGTATATCTTCATCATCTTCCCAATTAGCAAGACCTATTTTAAACTCAGCTAGTCCTTGAGAGTCCGTCTTTCTAAAAGACGTCTTCAGGCCCAGCCCATTAAAATTTAATATCTATCTTGCCTCTACATTTTCCTTTATGGGCCAGTTTAATTAGAGATTGTCTCTCATAAAAATCGTCTCTCACAAGAATTTGTGTTTTAAAATTACATGTGTCTTGTTCACTTGTCATAAAATTAGTTTCATCAAAAATAATGTAAACATATTCTTCAACTCACATAGTTCTCTTATTATATACTCTATACGCTTTACTTTGAGATGAATAGCCAAGAAATACTACTTCATAACTTCTTTCATCAAACTTTCCTATATTACGTTTTCCATTAACATGAACAAAACATCTACATCCAAACACACGAAAATAGGAAATATTCGGTTTAATACCTTTAAACAGTTTATAAGGTGTCTTAGAAGTGATAGGTCTAATCAACACACGATTTAAGATATAGCATGCAGTATTAACGACCTCTGCCCAAAAATTTCTAGGGAGACCACTAGCAATCAACATGGTTCTAGCCATTTCCTCTAATGTTCTATTTTTACGTTCTACCACACCATTTTGTTGTGGTCTCCCTGGTGCAGAAAAATTATGACTTATACCATGCTTATTACAATAATTCATAAAACTTGAATTTTCACATTCTTTACTATGATCTGATCAAATGTGGACAAGTTGACAATTTTCAAATTCTTTGCTACAATCATCAACAATTACAAATACATAACGTTTGCCACTACGGCTTTGGATTCTCATAGGTCCACAAAGATCCATATGAATTAATTCAAGTAGTTTTGAGGTGGTCACAACATTCTTTGGTTTAAAGGACGACCTTACATGTTTTCCTTTGGCACAAGGATCACAAACTTCATCTTTTTGGAATTTTAGGGACAACAATCCTCTTATTAGGTCTTTTGATCTTAGGGTATTAAGAAAAGAAAAGCTAGCATGACCTAATCGTTTGTGCCAAAGCAGAGGGTCATCTTCTATAACACTAAAGACAAGTCAAACTGGTTCTGGGAACAGTGTGGAGGTCCACAACATAAGTGTTCCCTTTATGGATTCCTTCCAGAACAGTGTCTCCTGTGTTATTCCTAGAACAGTGTCTCCTGTGTTATTCTCGACTAAAAATACATTATCAATTGCGTGGGAACTTGACCTTCCTACTTTTCCTTTGGTAATGATTTCGCTTTTCATATTGTCACCAAAGGTCACAGTTTCTCCATCATAGGCTTCTAGTGAGAGAAATTTTGATCTATCACCTGTCATGTGCTTAGAACACCCACTGTCGAGATACCATGAGTTGTTCCCCCTCACTAGAACCTGCAAAGCGAACTAATTGTTAAAAGGTGGAACCTAGTCATCAATGTGTTCCATGTCAATTATGCAAGAATCATATTTCTTAATCCAAATCCGATCAACATAAATTTTGTTGGCTTTGTCGTGGTGTTCTTTTTTTGTACATTGAGATTCAGGTCCCCGGTTTTGCCACAAAAAGAACAGACTTTGCTACTAGGGTGATCAACATAGACCTTTTTCTTAGTTTTAGAATCTAAAATCCATATGGGAACTTCTTTGATTTTCCCTTTTCCTCTTGAATGTATTTCAAGTTGCAATTTTTGATTTTCAATTTTACTGCATTCTAGCTCTAATTTTAACTTTTGAAATTCGGTACTAAAGTCAAGAATGGATAGATCATTTAAGTCCTTGTTTAAGCCTAACAATTTGTATTGATTCAATTCAACATTAAGAATAATATTTTTTTATTTTACTTTTTCTAATGGTTCCTTTAACATGACCTTATTATCTAGTAAATTAAAGAACCTATTTTGTACGTCGGACCTAAAAGAGTTTAGGTAGGAAACATGGTCGTTACTCGTGTTAAGGTCTTTTTAAATTTGGAGACAGGTGGTGATTTTTTCAGTTAGTTTTTCTTGTGTTTCCACAAGAAATTCAATTAGTTTATATTTATCCCATTTGAATAGGTGATTAGGAAATGAATTAGAAGACAATACCTCTTTCCTTTGGACTTTTCTTCGTGAGTGGTCATAAGACATAGATTAGCAGTTTCTTCTTCTACGGGGGTTTCTGTCTCTGCTTCGCTTTCAGATTCTCCCCATGCAGCGATCATGGCTTTGCGAAAGTCCATCTTGTTGAAATTTCCTTTCATTGGTTGTCTTCCTGTTTCCCTTGCCTTCCTTTTGCCCTTCTTATTTTTCCATTGAGGACATTCCTTGATGAAGTGATTAGTACTTCCAAATTTATGGCATTCGTATTTGGTCTTTGTATTTGCATATCCTCTTTCTTTGTTGTTTCTTTTATTGGCGTATCTGCTGTTCTTGAAGAACTTTTTGAATTTTCGAACCAACATGGCAACCTCCTCTTCATCACATTCCGACTCTTCTTTATCATTCACTGCTAGAGCCAAGCCTTTGTTTCAGGAACTGTCAACTTTTCCCAAATTCAATTCGTGATTCATAAGGGAACCAACCAACTCTTCCATTTTGAATTTAGTGAAATCCTTGGATTCCTGTATGGCTGTGACTTTGGCTCTAGAGCGTTCATCTTGAGGGAGACTCCTTAAAATTTCCTGACCTGTTCATTTGCGGGAATTAGCCTTCCAAGAGAGACGAGTTCATTTGTAGTATTGGTGAACCTATTGAACATCTCTTGGATGCTTTCTCTAGGTTCCATAACAAACCTTTCATATTTGGACATCAACAAGTCAATCTTGGAGCGCTTTACTTCACTTGTTCCTTCGTGGGTAACTTCCAACAAATCCCAAATCTGCTTGGCAGTTTTGCATCCCATAATTCGGTTATGCTTGTTCGGTCCAAGACCACAGTGAAGTAATTTGATGGCAAGAGCATTTATCTCCATTTTCTGAAAATCTTCTTTCTCATATTCAGTGATAGGTTTTGGAACAGTTTTGTTATTGGAGTTGGTAGTTGTTACCTTAAAGTCTCCAATTTCGATAACTCTCCAAACTTGATAATTTTCAGTTTTGATGAAGATCTCCATCCTATTTTTCCAATAAGTGTAGAATTGCTCATCGAACATGGGCGGTGTTTGAGTAGAGTACCCTTCTTTCATACGTTCATTTATCTTCAAGATCTCTAAAACACCAGGATATTGCTCTCACGGTTTCCTAATCAAATGAGGAACAAGGCTCTGATACCAATTGTAGAAACACTTAGAGATGTCGAATGCAACAAGAGGGGGGTTAATTGTTATATTGTACATTTAAGTATTTTACCCCTGTTTTGCGGAATATAAAATGAATAACAAATACTTAAACTTAAAGCAAGAAAGATAAATGGAGACAATGATTTTACGTGGAAACCTTCTAGGCCTAATAGAATGAAAACCACGACCACTTGGGATTTTAAACTTCTCTTACTAAGTTTTAGGCAATCAATTACAATTACATAAAACAATTCTCAACTAGGCCACTTCTCTTCTCTTTCTCTTTCTCTTTCCCCTTTTTTTCTCTTTCTCTTTCTCACGCTTCAATGGAAGCTTCTCTTCTCCCCTAGACTTCCCTTAAGTCTAGTTACAACAATCTCTCAAAAACCCATACAAAAATATTTTCTATAAAAAGGATAAAAACTAAGATATTGCATAAGAAAAATATTCTTAATTAATTCGCAAATGAAAGAATAAGTATTTTTCTTACTTTGGTGATCTCTCATTATTATTTTGATTTGGCACACCATAAATAACCGGTTGAATAAAGTGACCATTTTATATTGGACTAACCATAAATTCCATACAACCCTAACTCCCTATATTTCCCTTATTCCTAACATGTAGGAAAGTGGAAACATAATTGGAAGTTACATAATATACCACGGTTGGTTTTAGGTGAATTTAGCTAAAAATAGTTAATTAAGATTAATTAGATTAAAACCTAATTAACTTTCTATTTTCATGGAAAGATATAAGGAGACTTATTCTCATCCTTTTAATTAGCCTTAGGTTATTTTTAGGTCATTATTTAATTTTTGCCAATCAATAATTTATGCAATAACTTAATTTCTAACTGTACACATCAACTAAAAATAGAAAATAATTCCTACGTAATTTAGCTGACGCACTTCTCCAGGCCTACGTCGTGGGAACACTGTACTGTAGACCTTCTATCTACTTTAGATGTCCTAACAGAGGATGTAGGTTCAAATCCTACATAGGCTCCTACTTGTTAGGTTAAATTTGTTTACTCGAGAATATTGTGAAAAAACCAATTTAAAAGTATAACTTGCTTATGAATAACTAAGGGATGGTTAAGAAGTGAATATGGTGTAGATAGTGTTTCTCAGCAGTTCGGTACTACTAATTTACCGTAAAATTTTTCCAGTTCTTGTGTTCTCTCTAGAAAGTAACAATGTTGTCTAAAAGAAAGTAACTATGTTGAAAAAGAAAGAAACTATATTGGGAAAAAAGTAATTATGAAATATTGTGTGATATTAAAAGAAAAAGTACAAAAAGATACAAATAAGAAGACAATATGAAAGATAAAGTTCCTATGTTTAAAAAGAAGATAACTATGACTAGGGATGACAATGGGTCGGATCTAGAGCGAGTCTAGATGCACCCGAATCCATATCCGTTTTCATAGGTTAGACCCAGAGCCGTATTCGTATCCGCGGGTCTATATTTGTAGGACCCAAATTGGGATTCATGGATACTGCGGATCTTGTTTGGATTCGGGTCCAAAATCGTTTGGACTTATTTTGGCATACCCTAGGCTAGCTCTAAATTTTTCTGACCTGAGACCCTTTAATCATTTTATATATTTTGAATACGAGATTGTGAAGTTGAAACATTGACCAAGTATTAAGAGAATTCCAAGCATCCCGTCATGATTTGAGCAAGGATAAACTTAGTGCTCGCGATTCTCTAATTAATTGAAACTGACTTAGTCTGCCAACATCATCATTATCATACATTTAATAATTCAAAAACATGTGTGTCAAGTGTCACTTAATCAATGGTGTCAAATGTCATCAATTCAGGAATCAATTGCAATTGTTTTGCCATTTGTCAATTTGTCACTTCATGAATTAATTGTTTTGTCAATTTACAATGCATTTTTAGGTCAAGCCCTTCATTTTCCATAATGCAATATGAATTATGATTTATGAATAAATATTTCTATTTGAAATGATTGTAATTGTAATTATAATAACATAACTAATGGTGAAATATATTCCACAAGTTCACATTAATGTTAATATGAATTATTAATATTAATAATGTGTAATTTAATCTATAAATAATGTAAGACTTGTACATTTTAGATGATTATTTTTAACCCCTCTCTTTATATTTCCTAATGAAATGTACTATTATAAATCCACAACAAAAGAGCCATCAAATATACCTTTTTAGCATGTATTACATAAAAACAAAACACACATGTCAGTATATAACAACATTATATGGTACTATGGAAGTTTTTCAACTACTACTACTTTCAATGATTATCAATAACGTACATTTGATTTTACTAATTTCAGTATTTCTTTCTAAAATTTAATTTTAGCATCCATGAAGGAATATTTTATCATAATATCTATTCAAGTGTATCAATAGGATAACTTCATTAGCATTTTAAGTTTTATTATATATTATGGTCACATTTAGTATAAATTTGCTAATGCTTAATTGATAACTATCAAGCATATCCGAATTCTGGTAAAAGGTTTTTTTATGATGACTTAGCTAAATTTTGGTCAAAAGTCCTACATATTATGAACTCCTATAGTCTCTAATAAACAAAAGTATGAAACGTGCATAACACGGATATAATCCTAGTATAATGAGGAAGTGAAAGACACAATTCATATGCATAGATTATAATTTTAATACATATTCAATCTATAAAAGTTTTAAACCACATATTCAAAACCTTACTAAACTTGATGTAGTCTATCCACATGACAAGATAACGTTTGCAAACTTCTACTATCAAGTCTTTATAATTTATCAAATAGGAAATTGTCTGTAAAAGAACTAATTATGATGTCTTCCTAAAATAGGATGAATTCAATAATTTCGACTAGAAATATCACTATATAATAAAAATAATAATTTTTATTTGTATTATTAGAATTTCAAAGGCACGATTTTGTAAAAGAGGAAAGAAAAATGAAAGAAGAAGAAACTAATTAAAGATCACAAATTCTTACTTGAGACCGTTTTTACAAAAGACGTCTCAAGATTGGGCCAACCCAATGTCTAAATTTTTTTTAAAAAAATAACTAAAATCAATGCTTTTAAACTTCCATTTTCAGTTTTTCTTATTCTCTTTCATGATAAAATTACACTTCTTCCTCTCTCAAACTCCATTTGTGGTTTTCAATCTCCATCTTCCTCTCTCAAACTCCATTATTGTTTATTCTTTGCTTATTTTCTTCAATATTTACAAAACCATCAAAGCTATGTATTTATACTTCACCGTTTTCGTTTTTAAGGCTTTTATTTTCATTTTATTGGGTGGATTGTGATATGTATTGGTTGGATTACAATTTTCTGATTTATTTAAAATTAAGTTTCATCAATAGTGTAAATAGTGATGAAGAAGACAACAAGGTTCGTAATTATAACATAATATATTCGAGGTTATAACCATGATATATTTGGAGTTATAACATAATATAGTTGGAGTTATAACAAAATATATAATTGTGGCTAATAGATTTGGGATTATAACAATATATATTTTTCATATAATATTTCAAAATTAATATTATAATATACAAGCAAATATATTATGTTATAAAATCTCAGATATATAAGGTGTTAATTCCAAATATATTGAGTTATAACTCTACATATATTACGTTATAACCCCAAACATATTCTGTTGTAACCTCAAATATATTCTGTTATAACCCCAATTATATTATGTTATAACCCCAAATATATTATATTATAATCCTAAAGATATTATTTTAACCCCAAAAGGAGAGCAGTTTTTTACAGTTGTTTTATTTATAAAACAATAATTTTTTTTTCAAAAACAACAATTTTTTTAAAATTAAGATATTTACTAAAAAAAGAAAGTGGGTTGGGCTCTTGAAAGCCTTCTTTAGAAAAGACGGTCTCTCAAGAGAGTGCCTAAAGATATAAGCACCACATGCATTCCAATCCATTAAAATAAAATAACTAATGATCAACCCACAAAATATTAGAACATTGTGTTCACACACTTCACACCATGAATTCACAACGAATTAAAATTGAATTAAAATTAGTAAAAGAAAAAAACATATAAGAAATTGAATAGAAAAGAAAAAAGAGGTATTGAATTAAAAATGAAGAAAGTACCTGATTGATGAGAAGTGATTGTGGTGGTTGAGATTGGAAGCACCACCTATATTATTCATTAACTTACTCTTTACTACCAATGTCAACGGCAATGTTAATCCATCACCTACAGTCTTGATGTTTTGTAGTTTTAGAATAAACAGTCTTAAAGTTTTTTACAAACAACTGCGTTCAAATTACCTAACACGACATCGATATAACTACTTCACCGGAGACCTGCTAAAAGACCGTTGAACAAGGTAAATTACCTTTGAATTTTAATTAAATTTATTAATCTAACCTAATTTACCCAATTACCCCTAATTAAAACCCTTCTTCCCCAACCTCTCTCTAACCCACTCCAATCACCACCATTCTCGCACCGTTCCTAACATTACCATTCAAATTCCTCAACCCCTTCTAATGTATCTGGAAATGAACCCAAAAGTTTATTGTTCCCAACCACCATAGTTCTCAAACTCTTCAGCCCCTTTAAACTCCAAGGTAAAGGCTGACCAAAGAATTAAAACTACGGTCTAGGTCAACCATACCACTAAGTAGTTTATAAATATCTTTTACTCCACATTCAAATGGAATATTATCAAACTCAAGGGAAAGAAAATCAGAAGAGAAAGAATGGATTTCAAATGAGTAGAAGAAGAAGCTCTCATGGATTTGACCTAGGAACCACCATTGATGTCAAGGTCTATGAGAAGTTTTCTTTCACACATTGAAATGAAGATGTTACATCTTAGCATGTCCGGTCTTAATTTTGAGCTTAGAAAATTGGATTACAGTAATTCGAACAAAATCGGGAATGGCGTAATTTGTGGCTGCATCTTTTTTCTTTTCAATGCCCCCTTTTGTTATTTTGTCATTAGATTTTGGGTTGTATCCCAAGAAAAATAGGAAATCTCGAATGGGTTGCCTCTCAAATTCTTCCATGTGAACAAAAAACACAAAACAAGCCCTGTTTCTTCAACTGTCATTATGGTATTCGATGCTGCCTCGATCCACGTCCAATCAAATGCATGGAGTTTGATTAAAGATGAAATTGAAATTGAAATTAAATCTTTGATATGTTAAAATGTTATCAGAGATGATGACGAAGAATTTGAGGGGAAAATTAGGGTTTGAGCAATTTTAGCAAGAAAATTGGTAATAAGTTTATCAATTAGGTTACAAGAATCATAAAAAAAATTTTAAATTTTTACAAGCTTTTAATGGTGGTGGTAGTAGTAGTGGTGTTCGAGTTGGAGAATGATGGTGATTTGTGAGGTTAGAGAGAGGTCGGGGGAGAATGATTTAATTGGGGGTGATTGGGTGAATTAGGTTGGATTAATTTATTTTATTGAAAGTCAAAGGTCATTTACCTTGGATTTACCTTGGTCAACGGCCATTTAGTAGGTCATCTAGTGAAGTGGATGTATCATTAGCGTGTTTGGTAAATTGAAGGCTGTTGTTTATATAAAAAACTTTAAGATTGTTTATTCTAAACTGATAAGATTTCAAGGCTGTAGATTGATCCGAACTCAAACTAAATAAAATATATATTTGGTCTATAAAGGCTTATTGGCATATTTATTGTTAATATAAAAAGCTTTTGGTGTTGGTATAAGTATTCACTCGGTGATTTAGTTGGTCATCTGGTGAAGCGACTGTATCGATGTCGTGTTTGGTAAATTGAAGGTGTTGTTTGTAAAAAAAACATTAATGCTTTTTATTCTAAACTGACAAAATTTCAAGGCTGTAGATTGATCCTAACTCAAACTAAATAAAATATATATATTTGGTCTATAAAGGACTTATCGGCATATTTATTGATAATATAAGCTTTTGCTGTTGGTAGAGGTATTTACTCAGGTCATCCGATCGATTCATACGAGTGCCATTAGGTTGGGTGGGATTTCAATTCAATTAATTTTTGTTTGTATACCGCTATGGGTAATAGTCGGGTCCAATCAGTTAGTTACGGATGGACTTCAAAACGGTTATTCAAGTTATTGGGTTAGCATCGATTCGTTAACAGTTAACATTCAAGTCGAGTGTCAATCGGGTTTGGGTTGTCATAAGTTTAGTTTGGTTTTTCAGGGCCCAAATCAGGTTTGAACTTTATTTTTCAAATTGGTATTGATTACGGAGTGCTATCAAACAGGTCAATATTTGATGAAGTTGATAATTGATTTTTTCATTGATGTAGGCTCATTTACTTACAAAAAAATACTTACCAGTTGTTTTATCAGATGCATTAGATTAATCTATTCTAATTGTTTTAATTGAGGATATAATTTTTATTTGATAACACTTTTCAAATTAGTTGTTGGGTTCAAAATTATCTATCTTCGATAGTTCAAAAGCGTTAAGTGCATATGTATATGTAAATAGTATATATGACCATTATTTGATATAACAAAACACTAAGTTAATACTTTTTTATATATATGAAACTATATGTTTATAAAAGTTTATTTATGAATATTTATTCTAATAGATTAACAATAAGATAATATAATAGAATATAAATCAATTAATTATATTTCAAAGTTCAATAATCAAAGTCGATACAATAGTGCATGTTTTTATTATTAATAAATTCAACAAAAAAATCAGTGTGGTAGCATGTCCGATTTGTTTATCTTTGGTTTCTAAAAAACATTTTAAAAATAAATTTCAAACATTTAGCTGCGTACAAGAGCAATACCTCAAGATTTCTACATCATAGACTATATATTGAATAACATGAACTACAACTCCCTATACCCGTATTATAGATGATAGTTAATGTTTCCTCAAGTACTTAGTATTATATATGAATTATGATGCTATTTATATTACATTATTATACTTTTGATCAACTAATTCTATATTAAAACATTTTAATAATACTTAAATCAGTAAATAACCTCAAATTTTCATACAAACTTTTATTTTATAATTAATTTTTTTTATTATACATACTAAATTTTTTAGCCATAGATAAAAATTAAAATGTGCATTGATGGTCTTAAATATTGTCCGGTTGTTCTATTCATTACAAGTCCTCCTAGTCAATGAATTACAACCATATATAGCATCCTTTAACCATATATATAAAAATGTAGTGAGAGAAGCTCTAGAGAGAGAGGCTCTCCTAGGGTTAGGTTTTCCTCCCCTTTGAGGGTCTCCTTGGTGGTTGGTGCTGGGCGGCGAGTCGTGTTTGGGCTTTTTCGGTGGTGCGTCTCTCTTTTTGTCTGGGCTGTTATCTCTTGTTTTCTCTACGTTTTTCTTTTCAGTTTTGGGCGTGTTTTTCTGGGTTCTTTTCATTTTTTCTAAAGTTTTGATGGCGGCTGGGGGTTGTTATGAGGCTTCGTCTTTCTTGAATTCCGGGATCTGGGGTTGTTTTGGCGACGGCTGGGGTTGATTTCCATGGCGGCGGGTACCTCTGGTGGTGGTGATTTTAGCGTTTATTGACTCGATGTCTGGGTGGTTCTTTACATAGTGGTCGATGGTTTCAGTGCCTTTTCTGGTGTTCATCAGGTGCGATTTCCGATATGTTTTCTTGATTTTGGGTGGTTTTAGCGCTTTTTAGTGTTTGGGGCTTGTTGTTTGTTGACAACGGGTTGTAGTAGTTCTGTCTTTGGGGGTTGCTTGGGATGATGGGGGCTCGTTGTCTGGGTGGTTTTAGTACGGTGGTTGCGGGAAATAGTGGTGTCTCTGGTGGTCTGAAATGGGTTTTCGGATCTGGAATTTAGGCTTTTTGGTGTAGGGTTCCGCCGGGGCTGTTCGTGTTCCTCTTCAGTGCCCCTTGCTTCTTGAGTTTTGCTAGTTGTGCCTTTAGTAATTCTAGGGTTAGGGTTCCTTTGGCGGCGAGTGAACCCTTTGTGGTTCTTGGTGTTTAGGTGGCTGGTGGTCGGGGGTTGGGCTTTTTGGTCGTTTTCCAGATGCGGGGCAGATTACTTGCTGTTTTTCTTGGTGTTTCATATGCTTTTTTATTGGTGGCTTGGGGCATAGGTGTTGACAATGGACGCTCTGGGTCCTTGTATTGGGGTTTGGATTTTCTTCTCGAACGCAATCAATTTTGGAGTATTTTGAATCCCTGTGCTCGGTGTTCTCATTGTTTGTTGGGTGTGTTGTGTTGGGTCGGGTATCGCTTTTTGAGGACGACAGTGATCGATGATATTCAAGGGTGGACGACAGTTTCTTTTGGTTACGCGTAGTCTTAAAATTTTCTGGTGTTTGTTTCTTCTTGGTGATGTGGGGCTATAGGCCCTTTGGGTTCTCTTGGTGGCAAGTTGAAGGTTCTTTTTGGTGTTGGTCTAGTTAGGATCAGATATGGTGTTGGCGCTTGTTGGGTGTCGTTTTGGTGGGCATGCTGTGGTTGCTCTGCTGGTTTTTTTCTTTTGGTGTCGTCTTGGTGGGCGTGTGTGGCTCTTAGCTCGTTGTGGATGGTGGCTTTTAGCGTATGGCGTTTGGTGATTCGTTTTGGATTATGATTGGTGTTGGAAGCTAATGGTGAATGGAGGCTTTTGGTTTATTAGATGATGACTTTGTTGGTGGTGAAGTCACCCTCGACGTGGAGGTTTTAGTTTGCTTTGGTGTGACCTGCAAGGTGTTTGGGTTCAATGGTAATGGAAGGACTCTGGTGTTGTATGAACACTTACGAGAATGGGATGTTCGATGTTCCGGTACCGATGGCTGGTGTTGCCTCCCTTGGTGTGTTACCCGCTGCGTGGGTACAAAAAGGTGTTTTGTGGTGTTTAGCAACTTAGGTGGGACCGTTTTTTTTGTTTGGTGTATTATGGATGTAATTGTGATGGTGTTTGTTAGCGTTTTTTTTTTCAATTTCTGGTGTGTAAGGTGAAAACCTTTAGAAACTTTGGTGTTGCATAGTCCACCCCTATGCTGTTTCGGGTGGCCTGTTTCTTGGTCCCTCTCTTCCAATGGCTTTTTTCCCTACGGGGGTTTTTTTATGCCGGCGGTTTTGGGGTTCCTAGTTACAGTGTTGGTGTTTCATCCTTTCTTTTACAAAATTTTCCAAATTTTCAAAAAAAAAAAAAAAAAAAAAAGCATCCTTTAACCATAGATTTCCAAATTGGTCCTTCATTTGCTAAAATTAGGTTCAACTTATTTTGGGATTTAAAGTAGTTTGATTACCAATTCGTTCGAGTTTGAATCAGTTCTGTTAAAAAACAGTTTGAGTTAATTTAGTTTTAATTAAGTTGCTATCGATTTCGTGCAAAATTTAGATTGGATTTGACTCAGGTCGTTCACTGCTGGGTTTGGTGATTTCAGTTAATTGCGTTATATGTCAGTTATAAAACGTTATCACTGTTTAGATTTGATTTTAGCCTTTTAGATTATCGACCGGTTCAAATATCGATTCAGGTTTTGCTGACTTGATAAACCTAAATAAATAACACATTTTTGGATCAATTAGTCATTGGTTTTGGTTCGGATTTTCGGAACGGGTTGATTTTGAACAACTCTAGTTGTTGGGTATAGGGTAGGTAAGGAAAAGCGATAACAAGGGGACAAAGAGTCAAAATTGAGCAAAAATGGTATATACTCAAATCTCAGTGAATATTCTATTCTCATATAACAAGTAACAAGCTCTTATTATTAATAAAAAAAATTTAATTGGGTATTGATTGGATATACTTATTAATTGATTAATTTAGTTAAGGTATGCAACAATTTTTTATGGTTAAGGATTACGTATTTTTACTAAATTTTTTTAATATAATGTGATAGTTTATACACGTCTATACATAAATTATTAAAATTTTAATTAGTACTAAATATTACCCATTTTGGAGGTGCTCTACTAAAACATAAATTCGGAATAGAATTTGTGTATTAGATTTTAAAAGAAATATACAGATTGTTGTATGAGGGTGTGCGCCATTGCCAACAAAATGTGAAATCGAAGAACTCTAGACAAGTTTTCCGACGTTTCATTCGTCCACCAAAGCATGCTAGCGCTAGCAGAGGAAGAAGTGGAATTTCTTTAGCTGGTGGTCGAAGGCAAACTAAAACTGAGTTTCAGAGGATAATAATGCAAGGACTTGGAAAGCGTATGTCACAAGTTTGAAATCATTTTACCATTTTGGTTGAGAAGAACGATAATGA
Organism: Amaranthus cruentus; assembly: GCA_019425755.1. NCBI lineage: Eukaryota > Viridiplantae > Streptophyta > Magnoliopsida > Caryophyllales > Amaranthaceae > Amaranthus > Amaranthus cruentus. Next base: position 430,218 of record CM033465.1, on the reverse strand, counting down.
TGTGGTTATTTCATTACATGTGGTTTGTCACCATAGAATATTGACTATAAAGCAAAAGGTCACTATGGAACCTCCACTTGTATAAATCACCTCAACATTTGTGAACTTTACCAATAATGACTTGCTAAAAATGGTAATTTCATTGGTGATTATGACCAGTGAAAGTATCACAGTCTTATTGCAGAGGCCATTATGTATGATGGATACCCCATTAAGCATGGTTGAGCACAAGTTTACAAGGAAATTGTTACTTGAATCCAAAGTTAAAGAACATATCAAAATCCATAATCACATGATGGTGCAGCAGAAAAAAAGTTTAAGTTACGTAATGTTATTTGAAACTTTTAAGGATTTAGATAGCAATGTGTCTTTGACATATGTCATTTGGATAGCTTGCACATCTCGTGAATACTTGACTTTAACTGCTCATTATATTGACAAGGAATGTTTGAAGCCGAAAGTTCTTAACTTCTCCATTTCCCTTCTCCACACTGGTCATGCGATTTATTAGCTTGTTTATGTAATGATCAAAGATTGGGGTCTTGAATAGAAAGTCATGTGCGATACTTTTGACAATGCAACCAATAATGATTCCATCATAATGTCAAGAACAATGATAGGCAAAATACCGCTTGCGACGTGCTTGTGATTCAACAGGCTATGCTAGGCTTTTATAAAAATGGATCGGGCTAGATATGGTCTTTAAAAAACTTATACTGACTGAAAAGGGGTCGAGCCTGATAACCGGTTTCTAGCACATCGTTAAACACTAAAAACCTAGCTATGCAAACAATACTTATATTCACCCAAAATGCTACTACAACAAGTGTAGCGGTAGGAAGGGGTCCGAACCACTGAGACAAGGGAAGCTAGACTATAGACTTGATGTAGGTGGATATGATATGTATGAAGGGTGTGTGTTCTATACTACAGAAGCGATATATAAAGATGATGATAAGCAATAAGAAACAAACGGGGATGGTGAGGATCCACCCTATGTGGGTTCTATGTTCTCAAGGACAGTTAAGCCAAGGGAGATCGAACGAAGGTCGATCGAGACACTCTAGATAACGAGGGCAAGTTGATGATATATAGTCATGCGAACGACCCATAATCGCCTTATGTCTCATCAAGAGTGGCAGGACAAGATTTACATCGAATATCAATCAAACAACCAACATCAATCTCAACCCTAATCTAACATATGAGCAACATTCACCAAACCTAGGGTTTCACCTAACCATAACCCTTAAAAGAACTACTCACTCATGGTGATACTAACTAAAACTAAGGAAATGGAAGAAAGCATGAATGAGAACATTAGAGCAAGAACTTAAACCAACAAGAAGCAAGAACAAAGCAATAAATCTTACTATCAACTAAACTACAAAGCAATAAGCAGAGCAAGAACAAGATTCAAAGGCAAAAGAACAAGAAAGAAAGCAATAATCAAAGCAAGAAGTAAGAAAGCATTAAATGATATAAAACTAAGGATAAGCAAAGAAAGAAAGCAATAAAAGGAAGTAAACTTACAATAACTTGAAGGGAAATGAAAGATGCAATGCTTGAATGTAAATGAAAGCAATAAACACTAAGATAGGGTAAGAAAATGTAAATGAAAACAAGTAAAATGATGAACAAGTTGGAGTATTCAAGCATGAACATGAGTGTTACACTCAGAATAAAGCCCTTATATTGGCTGTACAAAGTGGGAATAAAAGCTCTAAAAAAATCCTACGGAAATAAGCTTGCGAAAACAAAACGTTGAACTGAAATTAGTGCACATTCGTCCGAAGGACAGCTCACATTCACCCGAATGGTGCCCATTCGCCCGAATGGGTCACCTTCGCGGTTTCCAGAGACTTTGATTTTCATAAGGCATTCGCCCGTATGGGCTGACATATTCGCCCGAATGTGTAAGCTTCGCCCGAATCCCAGCTCCATTCGCCATTTCCAGTAGTTTTGGGCGTTTTTCCATGAGGCTCGACCCCCATTCGCACGAATGGGACGTATATTCGCCCGTATATAGGGTTCTTTAGCCCATTTTGCTTTTCCTTCAACTACGAACGAGCATCGAATGACTTTCGAGCTTCGCGAGGTCTTCGAGGATGACTTGCAGCACTCGGGAATGCTTCGATATGCGAGTCTTATCTTCGAATGTCGAAGTCTCGTACGCAACGGAAATACCTCAGAATCTCCTTAAAATACCAAAAGTACCTCAAAACACTATGGAGACAAGAGCAAGGTAAAATCATGCGTAAAGTGTGTAAAAACCGATATAAAACGCGAGACTCGACGCAATAATAAGGAGATAAATGTGCTCTGAATCGAGCACATCAACTCCCCCAAGCTAAACCATTGCTAGTCCCAAGCAAAGAGACTAGGTAGGATAACATGAAAGCACGGGGCAACAAAAACAAACTAAGCTACAAAAACAAAACTAATATACAAAAAGCAATAAAACCTAAGACTTACTTTCGTAGGAATCACGGTCGCACTTAGCACGTACGTGATGTGCTCGATTTAGAGCACATTTATGTCCCCACTTTCGTGTCGAGTCTCGATGTTTTACATTGGTTTTATGCGCTTTACACTCGAGTTTACCTTGTTCTTGCCTCCGTGGTGTTTTAAGGTCATTTCAGGTGTTTTCGGAGGTTTCGAGGTAAAACGGATCGAGTTCGAGGCTTAGACATCAAAGTCAAAGAAGCGGCACGCGTTTCAAATCATTTCCAAGTGTTCCGAGTCATGCCCGAGCCCCTCGCAAAGCTCCAAAGCATGCCAACTCCTCAAAGATCCTTTCCAAGAATGCATAAGGGTTGCTCGACTCACTTTCGGTCGAAGCCCAAGCCCATTCGGTCGAATGTAGCATTGCACCCAAGAACAAGTCAGCCCAAATGCTTCTGGAAATACCGAATCCCAACTCCATTCGGTTGAATGGCCTGATTTGGGCGAAGGCCACAACCTATTCGGGCGAATGGGAGACAAAATTTGTTGTTTGCGTTCTAAAGCTACTGGAAAGCTCGAATGGACTTCATATGGGCGAATGAAGGTCCATTCGGGCGAATGGTACCTTCCCTTCGGGCGAATGGGACCTAAAACGCGGAGTTTTGTTTTCTTCGCAACTTAAACCACGTAGAAATCTTTAGGGCTTTTATCCCACATCTTGTACAGCCTATATAAAGGCTTTATTCTGAATGTTTTGCCCATGTCTTGATAGAGAGAAACCCTCTTATATTAGAACATTAAAATTTATGCTTTCCTTTACATTCATTTGCCCTAGAATAGATTTTATGCTTTCATTTACATTCCAAGCTTTGTAATTCATTTCCTTTCATTCAAGCACTTAAGTTTATGTAAGTTTACCTTTCTCTATCTCTTTATTGCCTTTGTTTGTCTTTCATTTATGCCATTTAATGTTTTGTTCTTTCTTGCTTTGATTATTGCTTTGTTTCTTGTTCATTTGCTTTCCATTCTTGTTCTTGCTTTCCTTATTGCTTTGTAGTGTGGTGAATAGATAGATTTGTTGTTTTGTCTTTCATTTTGGTTTGTTTCTTTCTTGCCCTAATGCTTTCAATCGTGCTTTTTTTCTTGTTCTTAGTTGTAGTTGCTTTCAATATGCTAGAGTAGATTTCTTAGGGGTTTTGGTTTGGTGAAACCCTAGGTTTGGTGAATGTTGTTCATGTGCTAGATTAAGGTTGAAGTTTGTTGTGGATTGTTCGATTGATATTCGATGCGAATCTTGTCCTACCACTCTTGATGAGACATAGGGCGATTATGGGTCGTTCGCATGGCTATATGTCACCAACTTGCTCTCGCTATCTAGAGTGTCTCGATCGATTCACGTTCGATCTCCCTTCACCTAGCATTCCATGAGAACATAGAACTGACCTAGGGTGGATCTATACCATCCCCGTTTGTTTCCCATTGCTTATCTTAATCTTGTCTATTGCTTTAGTAGTTAGTTCAAACACCCTTTCATATACCTATTACCTTCTCTACACTTAGCACCTAATCTTGCTAGTCCTTGTCCTAGTGGTTCGATCCCTGACTTACCTCTATACTCGCTATAGTTGTAATAGGGTGTATAAATATTATTTGCATAGCCTTAGTTTCTAGCGTCTAACGACGCGTTAGAAACCCGTTATCATAATGGCGCCGTTGCCGGAGACAAGGCGTTATAGTTAGGTTTTGTGCTTGTTGTAGTTCATTTTTTTTTTCTTTTAGTTTTTGCTCAAATAATTTTTGCTTGTCAGTGCTTACGCTTGGTTTCTAGTGTTGTTTGCATGAGCTATAGCACACGGAGATCACAGCTTGAGCTTGTTCCCTACAATCCCGAAATACAAAGGGTCACTAGACGATCTCCTCCTCACACTCTACGTCAATCGTTTATACCCAATCCTCCTCCACCAATGGCCGATAATCAAACACTTTTTGGGCAATTTTGGGGCCCCAGGGTCTAGAGAATTTCAAGGGGGTGTGGTGCTACCGGAAGCCCCACCAAAATTTCGCATTGACCCACAATACACTCTCATGGTGAAAGGCAACTCTTTTTGTGGTTTGAGAAACGAGTGCCCTCTCCAATACTTGGAGGCATTCACAGAGACTTGCAGATTCATACCTCAATGCCCCAACCACCCCGATTATGTTAAGTTATGCCTCTTCCCGGTTGATGTAGCGGGGGACGCCAAAGATTGGTATAAGTTCTTAAAGCCCAATTCCATCACTACATGGGAGCAATTGAGAACGGCGTTCCTCGAAAGGTTCTATCCCACAAATCACACGCAAGATTGGCGCAAGAAGAATGCGTCATTCACACAAGATGATGATGAGAGCCTAAGTGCCGCCTGGACTAGATTTAAGGGTATGCTACGAGCTTGCCCCCATCATGAATATGGGGAGAACCATTTGAATACCTTCTTCTACGATGGGCTTGATGAGTCGACAAAGGCACTTCTAGATTCCGCGGTTGGCGGACAACTTTCTAAGGTTCCATGCGGCCAAGTGAGGGAGAAGATTGAAGAGGTCGCAAAGAATATTGCTTGGGGTGGGGCGAGGAAGAGTAAGAAAACAAGGGGTATGATCGACGATGCTAATCTTGATTCGATCGGTGCGAAAATTGAAGCTATCATGGACAAGAAATTGTCTAAGCTTAAGCTAGCCCAAGGAAGCTCTAATGTCTCCGCCGCAAGTGAAGCCACGCCTTTCTCATGTCGTATTTGTGGGGGCACCAATCATGACACATCATATTGTGGGGTTTTGAATCCTGAGCACGTGGCATCGATAGAGCATGGGGGAATTACTATTGACGGGCCCAAGCAACTAACTTTGATGGGTATGGATTTAATCCTGATTGTATAGCTGCGATGGGTTATGGGAACCAAGGTTACCTTACTCAACAACCCGGCCTCCCGACCTCCCTCCCATCCCAACCATGGTCAAGGAAACTTCAACCAAAGCTACAACAATAGTTTTGCGCACAACAATCAAGCCGGTGGTAGTTTTTCTAGGCCCAATGGAAATAGGCCCTACCCACAAGTGCCACGCCCTAACCCCAACCTACCTTACCCAACCACTCAACCGCTCCCGAACCCGACTCCCAACCATGATTACATGACCACCCAAATGAGCACCCTCGCCCAAATCAATCAAAACTTGACCGCACAAATGGCACAACTTCAAGCTCAACAAAGGCACCTTGAGACCCAACTTGCACAACTATCCCAACCACCTTCACCTATGCTATTCCCATCCAATCCACAACCAAACCCATCCACCCAATCTTCATCACCTAATACTCCACCACCCAATCCCAACCACCACACATCCAAGGCGATTTCCTTAGATCGGGTACTTCTTATTCGGGTCTGGTTGAAGCTCCAAGGGATAACTTGGGTGAACGTTCTTCAAAAGGTAATTTTCCACAAGAGGTTGTTGAGCATCAGCTTGGAGGAGATGAAGAAAAGAATGAGGCTTTTGAGGAAGAGGTTGAGAAGAGAGATGAAATTGAAGATGCAAAAGAGGAGAAAAAGTTGGAACAAGAAGAGAGATGGAAAGAAATCCAAGAGAGAAGGGCTTATAAGAGACTACATGCCCCACCGCTACCTTTCCCATATAGAGTGGTGGAGAGACAATTGCAAGCCAAGTTTTTGAAGTTTCTTGAGCATATGAAGCGATTGAAAATGAAAATCCCATTCTTATAGGCCATGAAGCAAATGCCTCAATATGCCAAGTACTTGAAGACTCTCTTAGGAAGCAAAAAGCGGCTCGAAAGTGAAGTTGTGAATTTACCGGAGCAAGTTAGTGCCATCATTCAAGGCACTTGGGCCAAGAAGGAAAAGGCTCGAGGACCCTTTGTGCTCCCCGTCACTCTTGGGAACCATAAGCCCAAAGGAGCACTTTCCGACTTAGGGGCCTCGATTAGTCTCATGCCAATGAGTATTGCTAAACAACTCGCTTTTGAGCTTAAGCCATCAAATAAATCCATCCAACTTGCCAACCGAAGTGTAAAAGTGCCATGTGGGGAGTTTGAGGATCTTCCTATTCAAGTGGGGAACGTTGTGGTCCCATGTGACTTTGTTGTGCTAGACATGGTGGAGGATTCCTACACTCCTCTCATTCTTGGGAGAGATGCTTTGAAGACTTTAGGTGCCCTCATTGATTGTGAGACCGAGACTATTACTATAAGGGTAGCCCAAGAGCAAGCGGTCTTTGGCTTTGCTAAGCCTTCAAAGGAGCCCATGGTCGAGTAACTTTGTTCTCTTGACATGGTGGATGATTCTCATGGTGATAAGATTGGGGGGCTTGATGTTCTTGAAGCCCATATGCATGATGATGCGGTGATTTATGATGATGATGTGGTGAAGTTTGTTGATGAAGAGAAGAAGAAGGATGATGATGATGAGGGAGAGAAGAGGTTTGTTCTTGTGTATGACAAAGATGATGATAAAGCTGAAAGTGTTGACAAGCAACCCCGCAAAAGGAAGCAGGTGAGAAAAAGAAAGAAAAAGGAGTACAAAAAGAAGATGGCTCCACCCTGGCTTGGGGGAGCCCCGTGTTTGAGTATCCCTCCAGGTGGCCCCGGTTCTACATTGCTTACCTCCGCCACTGCTGCGAGGTGGAGAGTTTTGGGTCACCATGTTCGAGGTGATGGTGATGCTAGGAGTGAGTCCGGTCCTAGCTCAAGTATGGTTTCTTTCCCTAGCTTTTCATTTTCTGTCTGAGCTGGTGGTTAGCTGGGTCGAACTTAACGACGTTAAACAAAAGTACTTACGGGAGATAACCCGGTGTTTGATGTTGTCTATATGATGTTTGCTTTGTTTTCTTTAGTTCCAATAATGCCTATCTTTCGTTCTTTTGTTTTTCCTTTCAACTTCCCCATCGCCGAGACGGCTATTGAGCTAGCTTGGGGGAGGATGCTCTTACGCTTTCAAAACCCCGAAAGATTTGCATTATTGTAACTATTGTTTAGTTTTTCTTATAGTTTTTCTCATGTTTAGTTCTTGTTTAGTTTTTGTTTTACCTAGTTTGTATAGTTCATGCCTAGGTTGTATAGTTGTGTTTTATCCTTGCTTTCAATAAATGGTTGAGTTGTGAGACTAGCATGCAAGCTTTTGTTGTGCACATCTGTGGTCCTATGCAAACTCGTATTTCCTTAGCCTTGTGCCTGTTTTGGGACCTAGAGTCTGACTGTTTTCCACATAGCTTAGGGGAACTGGGTTTGCTTGGTTGGTGGCTTGGATGTCTACCTCTAGAGGCGCATTTCGACTAGCCTGTGAGGATTGAGCCTTCTTGGACTCCTTGCGAGTTCCATTCATTGTAAGTGCTAGTTAGGGGATCTAAGTATTGTGTCGGTTCTTCTCCAATACAGTCGGCTTTTCTTGAGACCAGGGATGATAACACGTTCGCTAGAATTGAGCTACATAGCCAAATAGCCTACCTTGAATGTGATTTGACATTAGGATAAGCCAAGTTTTTGCCGTTTCCTTTTCTTTTGTAGCCACATTGTTTAGCCTCCACATGAGCCAAATGTTCCCTCTTCTTACCTAAAGGATAGCTTAGTGATGGTGGGGTTCTTGTGTGCTACAGTGATTGTGGGCTTTTGGTTATGATATTATAGTTGTTGGTTTGTATGAATCTATTCATTTCGTGTCCAGCTCTTATTGTTTCTCCCTTCATCCTCTAGTGCTTACATAGTGATTATTCATACACATCCTTTGGTTGAGGAGACCTCTCTCTTGTTCTTTATTTAGTTTTTATACACATACATTTATTTGAGTGAGGAGGTCAATATTTCATTTTGGGATATAAGCTTGGAAACACATATATCTATGAGATTTCAGATTTTTGATGGTGTTTTATGATAGAGATCATATATGCTTACATGATATTTTTGGCTTACTATGGTTGATGGAAATAGTATTTGTTGAATTATCATTAGATGTTTGTGGTGGTTTCGTTTAGGGTCGCTTGCTATCCTCTACTTAGCTCCACATTCCCAAATGTATCCCACCTTAACCCTAAGCCAACATTACAACCCTTTTGCCAACCTGTTCGACTAGGTCTGATTAGTTTGCTCTGTGCTGGAGTTAGATATGACACAATCCCCATGATTTGCCCCTATTAGGTGTTTGATTCACGACTCATCTTTAGTCGGAAGATTATGAGCGAAACACGAACCATAATCAAACACATGAGCGTCATTGCATGTTTCTCACATATTTTGACAAATAACCCGGGGAGCATAGACTTTTGACCTCTCTAGGTAGTGGGTGGCATAGCCCGTGATGTAGCTTACCTTAGTGATCTTGAGTTTGTGGAATTGGTCATTCTCTTTGGTATTGTGCTCTTTGAGACCATTGTACTTGCACACCTATGGCTAAGGAAGAATTTTGCTCATGCACAACTTGCATTGCTTTGATTTCCTCTCACCATGTTTGTTTGCTTTGGATTTGTGGGTCTCCTTCTGAAAACCCTCACGAGACCTTACTCGTCCTCTTTGGGAGACCTTGAGGTTTAAAGGGCTTGTCGTACGTGCTAAGTGCGACCGTGATTCCTACGACAGTGAGTTTTAGGTTTATGCTTTTCGTAGTTTAGTTTTGTTTATAGTTTAGTTTGTTTTTGGGATGCCCTGTGCTTTCATGTTGTTCCTACCTAGTCTCTTTGCTAGGGACTAGCTAAGGTTTAGCTTGGGGGAGTTGATGTGCTCGATTTAGAGCACATTTATGTCCCCACTTTCGTGTCGAGTCTCGATGTTTTACATTTGTTTTATGCGCTTTACACTCGATTTTACCTTGTTCTTGCCTCTGTGGTGTTTTAAGGTCATTTCAGGTGTTTTCGGAGGTTTTGAGGTAAAACGGATCGAGTTCGAGGCTTAGACATCAAAGTCAAAGAAGAGGCACGCATTTCGAAGCATTTCCAAGTGTTCCGAGTCATGCCCGAGCCCCTCGGAAAGCTCCAAAGCATGCCAGCTCCTCAAAGATCCATTCCAAGAATGCATAGGGGTTGCTCGACTCATATTCGGTCGAAGCCCAAGCCCATTCAGTCGAATGTAACATTGCACCCAAGATCAAATCAGCCCAAATGCTTTTTGAAATACCGAATCCCAACTCCATTCGGTCGAATGGCCTGATTCGGGCGAAGGCCACAACCCATTCAGGCGAATAGGAGATGAAATTTGTTGTTTGCGTTCTAAAGCTACTAGAAACCCCGAATGGACTTCATATGGGCGAATGAAGGTCGACTCGGGCGAATGGTACCTTCCCTTCAGGCAAATGGTACCTAAAACGCGCAGTTTTGTTTTCTTCGCAACTTAAACCACGTAGGATTCTTTAGGGCTTTTATCCCACATCTTGTACAGCCTACATAAAGGCTTTATTCTGAATGTTTTGCCTATGTCTTGATAGAGAGAAACCCTCTCATATTAGAACATCAAAATTTATGCTTTCCTTTACTTTCATTTGCCCTAGAATGGATTTAATGCTTTCATTTACATTCCAAGCTTTGTAATTTCATTTCCTTTCATTCAAGCACTTACGTTTATGTAAGTTTACCTTTCTCTATCTCTTTGTTGCTTTTGTTTGTCTTTCATTTATGACATTTAATGTTTTGTTCTTTCTTGCTTTGATTATTGCTTTGTTTCTTGTTCATTTGCTTTCCATTCTTGTTCTTGCTTTCCTTATTGCTTTGTAGTGTGGTGAATAGATAGATTTATTGTTTTGTCTTTCATTTTTGTTAGTTTCTTTCTTGCCCTAATGCTTTCAATCATGTTTTTTTTCTTGTTCTCAGTTGTAGTTGCTTTCAATATGCTAGAGTAGATTTCTTAGGGGTTTTGGTTTGGTGAAACCCTAGGTTTGGTGAATATTGTTCATGTGCTAGATTAGGGTTGAGGTTTGTTGTGGATTGTTCGATTGATATTCAATGCGAATCTTGTCCTACCACTCTTCATGAGACATAGGGCGATTATGGGTCGTTCGCATGGCTATATGTCACCAACTTCCTCTCGCTATCTAGAGTGTCTCGATCGATTCACGTTCGATCTCCCTTGACCTAGCATTCCATGAGAACATAGAACCAACCTAGGGTGGATCCCTACCATCCCCGTTTGATTCCCATAGCTTATCTTAATCTTGTCTATTGCTTTAGTAGTTAGTTCAAACACCCTTTCATATACCCATTACCTTCTCTACACTTAGCACCTAATCTTGCTAGTCCTTGTCCTAGTGGTTCGATCCCCGACTTACCTCTATACTCGTTATAGTTGTAACAGGGTGTATAAATATTGTTTGCATAGCCTTGGTTTCTAGCGTCTAACGACGCGTTAGAAACCCGTTATCAGTACGACAAGCCCTTTAAACCTCAAGATCTCCCAAAGAGGACGAGTAAGGTCTCGTGAGGGTTTTCAGAAGGAGACCCACAAATCCAAAGTAAACAAATATGGTGAGAGGAAATCAAAGCAACGCGAGCTGTGCACGAGTAAAATTCTTCCCTAACCATAGGTGTGCAAGTACAATGGTCTAAAAGAGCGCAAAACCAAGAGCATAACCAATTCCACAGACTCGATATCACAAGGGTATGCTACAACACAAACTATGCCACCCACTACCTAGAGAGGTCACAAGTCTACGCTCCCCGGATTATTTCTCAAAAAATGTGTGAAATATGCAATGACGCTCATGTTTTAGTAATTGTTTTGTAGATCATATATCCAATTTGTTAAAGTCGTTGATGGAACCTAAAGACTTGGTCAAAGAATATTGTACGAGTCAAAGTTATTAAAAGTGTCAGATATTGAAGATCACTAAGGATGTCTAAAGTGGACAGGATGTATATTGTTCCAAGTTTGATGGTCTGATGAAAATTGTTGATGGAGACAGTACAGTGTTTCTAAGACGCAGGTCTGGAGAATGCATCAGCTAAATAATTACGAAGGAATTAGTTTCTATTTTTAGTTGATGTATACGGTTAGAAATTAAGTTATTGCATAATTAGTTAATTGGAAAAATTAAACAACCACCTAAAAATAATCTCTGACTAATTCAAAGGGTGAGATAAGTCTCCTTATATCTCTCCATTAAAATAGAAAGTTAGTTAGGTTTTAATCTAATTAATCCCAATTAGCTATTTTTAGCCAATTTTCCCAAAAACTAACCGTGGCTTTTTGATAACTTCCAAATAATATTTTCCACTTTCCTACATTTTAGGGGTAAAGGAAATATGGGGAGTTAAGGCTTTGATGACATACGGTTGGTCCCATATAAAATGGAAATGTTTTCAACCATTTATTAGGTGTGTGCCCAATCGAAATAAATCAAGAGATCACCGAGTAAGAAAAATATTTTATTCTTTCATTGGCCAATTAACTTAGAATATTTTTCTTATGCAATTTCTTAGTTTTTATCCTTTTTAGAGAAAATTTTTTTGTATGGGTTTTTGAGAGAAATTGTTGTAACTAGACTTAAGGGAAGTCTAGGGGAGAAGAGAAGCTTCCATTGAAGCTTGAGAATGATAAAGAGAAAGAGAAGGAGAAACAGAAACAGAAGAGAAGTGGCCAAGTTGAGAATTATTTTATGTAATTGTAATTGATTGCCTAAAATTTAGTAAGAGAAGTTTAAAATCCCGAGTGGTCGTGATTTTCCTTGTATGAGACCTAGAAGGTTTCCACGTAAAATCATTGTCTCCCTTTATCTTTCTTGCTTTAAGTTTAAGCTGTTATTATTGTTTTAATATTCCGCAAAAACAGGGCTAAAATTCTTAAACTTACAATACAACAATTCACCCCCCCCCCCCCCCCCCTCTTGTTGCATTCTCTATTTCTAAGTGTTTCTACAATTGGTATCAGAGCTTGGTTCCTCATTTGATCAGGAAACCCCGAGAGTAATATCTTGGTGTTTTAGAGATGTTGAAGATGAATGAACGTACGGAAGAAGGGTACTCTACTCAAAGACCGCCCATGTTTGATGGCAAATTCTACACATATTGGAAGCATAGGATGTAGATCTTCATTAAAACCGAAAATTATCAAGTTGGGAGACTTATCAAAATTTGAGACTTTGAGGTAACAACTACCAACTCCAATAACGAAACTGTTCCAAAACCTATCACTGAATATGAGAAAGAAGATTTCTAGAAAATGGAGATGAACACTCTTACCATAAAATTACTTCACAGTGGTCTTGGTCCTAACGAGCATAACTGACTTATGGGGTGCAAAACTGCCAAGCAGATTTGGGATCTACTGGAAGTTACCCACGAAGGAACAAGTGAAGTAAAGCGCTCCAAGATTGACTTGTTGATGTCCAAATACGAAAGGTTTGTTATGGCACCTAGAGAAAGCATCCAAGAGATGTTTACAAGTTTCACCAATATAACGAATGAACTTGTCTCTCTTGGAAGGATTATTTCCGCAAATGAACAGGTCAGGAAAATTCTAAAGAGTCTCCCTCAAGACGAACGCTGGAGAGCCAAAGTCACAGCCATACAGGAATCCAAGGATTTCACTAAATTCGATCTAGAAGAGTTGGTTGGTTCCCTTATGACTCAAGAATTGCATTTGGGAACAGCTGACAGTTCCCGAAACAAAGGCTTAGCTCTGGCAGTGAATGATCAAGAAGAGCCAGAATGTGATGAAGAGGAGGTTGCCATGTTGGTTCGAAAATTCAAAAAGTTCTTTAGGAACAGCAGATACACCAATCAAAGAAACAACAAAGAAAGAGGGTCTGCAAATACAAAAACCAACTACGAATGCCATAAATGTGGAAGTACTGATCACTTTATCACAGATTACCCTCAATGGAAAAATGAGAAAGGCAAAGGGAAGGCAAGGGAAATAGGAAGACAATCGATGAAAGGAAATTTCAACAAGACGAATTTTCGCAAAGCCATGATTGCTGCATGGGGAGAATGTGAAAGCGAAACAGAGACAGAAGCCCCCATAGAAGAAGAAACTACAAATCTATGTCTCATTGCTACTCACAACGAAAAGTCCAAAGGAAATGAGGTATTGTCTTTTAATTCATTTCATAACCACCTATTCTAATGGGATAAATCTATAACTATTACTCAAACAAAACACGCTGACATAATCACTAATTAATATTGCTTATGTGTCACAACCTCAACAAAAAAATTTCCTCCAAAACTCAATGACGACATCATCACTGATTAATATATTTGACTTTAATTGCATTCAGTACTTATAGTTTTAGCATCTAGAATCTATCTATTCGTGACTTTAGTACCGAATTCCAAAAGTTAAAATTAGACCTAGAATCCAGTAACATTGAAAATGTGAAATTGAAACTTCAAAATAAATTCAAGAGGAAAAGGGAAAATCAAAAAAGTTCCTAAATGAATTCTAGATGCTAAAACTAAAAGTACTGAAGGCCTAAGTTACAATAAGAATAATAAAAAGAAAAAGGTCTATTTTGATCTCCCTAGTAGCAAAGTTTGTTTCTTTTGTGGCAAAACCGAGCACTTGAAATCTCAATGTACAAAAAAGGAACAGCACGACAAAGTGAACCAAATTTATGTCGATCGGATTTGGATTAAGAAACATGATTCATGCATAATCGACATGGAACCCAAGGATGACTGGGTTCCTCCTAACAATTAGTTCGTTTTGCAGGTTCTAGTGAGGGGGAACAACTCCTGGTATCTCGACAGTCATGACAGGTGATAGATCAAAATTTCTCTCACTAGAAGCCTATAATGGAGGAACTATAACCTTTGGTGAATGAAAGGCGAAATCATCGCCAAAGGAAAAGTAGGAAGGTCAAGTTCCCATGCAGTTGATAATTTATTTTTGGTCGAGAATTTAAAGCATAATTTATTAAGTATTTCTCAGTTCTCTGACAAAGGTAACTTTCTAAAATCTACTTATGTTGTGGACCTCCACACTATTCCCAAAACCAGTCTGACTTGTCTCAGTGTTATAAAAGATGACCCTCTACTTTGGCATAAACGATTAGGTTATGCTAGCTTTTATTTGCTTAATACCTTAAGATCAAAAGACCTAGTAAGAGGATTGTCGTCCCTTAAATTTCAAAAAGATGAAGTTTGTGATCCTTGTGCCAAAGGAAAACATGTTAAGTCGTCCTTTAAATCAAAGAATGTCGTGACCACCTCAAAGCCACTTGAATTAATTCATATAGATCTTTGTGGACCTATGAGGATCCAAAGCCGTAGTGGCAAACGCTATGTATTTGTTATTGCTGATGATTCTAGTAGATTTACTTGGACTATATTTTTAGTTAGCAAAGATGAGGCTTTGAATGAATTTGTTTATTTTGCTAATAAAATACAAAAATCTAGTAATTGTCAACTTGCCCACATTAGATCAGATCATGGTAAGAAATTTGAAAATTCAAGCTATATGAATTATTTTAATGAGCATGGTATAAGTCATAATTTTTTCGCACCAAGGACACCACAACAAAATGGTGTGGTAGAACGTAAAAATAGAACATTAGAGGAAATGGCTAGAACCATGTCAGTTGCTAGTGGTCTCCCTAGAAATTTTTTGGCCGAGGCTGTTAATACTGCATGCTATATTTTAAATCGTGTTTTGATTAGACCTATCACTTCTAAGACACCTTATGAACTGTTTAAAGGTGTTAAATCAAATATTTTCTTTTTTCGTGTGTTTGGATTTAGATATTTTGTTCATGTTAATGGAAAACGAAATATAGGAAAGTTTGATGAAGAAGTATTTCTTGGCTATTCATCTCACAGTAAATCTTATAGAGTATATAATAAAAGAACTATGTGTGTTGAAGAATCTGTTCATATTATTTTTGATGAAACTAACTTTATGACAAGTGAACAAGATACAGGTAACTTTAAAATAGGATTTGCTAATTGGGAAGATGATGAAGATGTACACAGAGAGCAAGATCCTTGAACAATAGAAGAACAATAGATTCAAGAAGAGACAGAAGAGCCTAACCGAGAACAGGAAAAGCTGGGAAATCAAGACTAGCTAGGTGTTCCCAATACAGTTGTTCCTAGAAATGAAGCTGAATAGAATGTCAATCAAGTCAATGAGCATGTCTCCACAAATGTTCCTACAAGAGAATTTGTGCCAAAGCCGTGGAAACATCATCCACTTGACTTGATAATTAGCGACATAAACAAGGGCACACAGACCAGATCCCAACTAAGAAACTTCTGTGCACATTTTGCATTTCTCTTAACATTGGAACCCAAGAATCACGAAGAAGCGTTCCAAGATTCAGATTGGGTTGTTGCTATGCAAGATGAATTAAATTTATTTGAAAGAAATAAAGTATGGTACTTAGAACCAAAACCCAAGAGCAAAAAGGTAATTGGATTAAAGTGGGTTTTTAGGAACAAATTGGACGAGCATGGAATCATAATAAGAAACAAAGCAAGGCTTGTGGTTAAAGGATACAATCAACAAGAAGGAATTGATCTTACAGAGACATTTGGTCCCGTAGCAAGGTTAGAGGCTATCAGAATTCTAATTTCTTTTGCTGCATTTATGAACTTTAAGTTATAACAAATGGATGTGAAATGTGCTTTCTTGAATGGTTTTCTAGATGAAGAAGTCTTTGTGGAATAGCCACCTGGCTTCGAAAATCCATCTTTTTTTATCATGTCTATAAGCTTGATAAAGCTCATTATAGGCTCAAACAAGCTCCTAGGCAATCGTATGAAAGGTTGTCTAAGTTTTTGATTGAAAATGATTTTATTAGAGGCAAAATTGATAAAACCTTATTCTTTAAGAATAGAGGTTCTGATCTTTTAGTTTTACAAATTTATGTTGATGATATTATTTTTGGAGCCACTAACGAATCACTATGTAAAAAATTTGCTAACCTTATGAGTGTTGAATTCGAAATGTGTATGATGGGAGAATTAAATTTCTTCCTTGGTTTGCAAATTAAACAAACGGCTA
Organism: Amaranthus cruentus; assembly: GCA_019425755.1. Classification (NCBI taxonomy): domain Eukaryota; kingdom Viridiplantae; phylum Streptophyta; class Magnoliopsida; order Caryophyllales; family Amaranthaceae; genus Amaranthus; species Amaranthus cruentus. The sequence continues at coordinate 413,804 of CM033465.1, read as the reverse complement.
ATGGTATTTTCATTCATCAACAAAAATATATTAAAGAACTTCTAAAGAAATATGGTTTAAACATGCTAAAACAAACCACACACCTACGGCAACTAACATAAGACTAGATGAAGATTCGAATGGTATTAATGTTGACCAAACTATGAATAGAGGCATGATAGGATCTTTATTATACCTAACTGCTAGTAGGCCAGATATTTCGTTTAGTGTTGGTTTATGTGTTAGATTTCAATCAAATCCCAAGGAATCACATCACACTGCAGTGAAAAGAATTATGAGATATTTAAAGCGAACAGATGACCTGTCCCTATTTTATCCTAAAAGTGATGTCTATGATTTGAAAGGTTATAGTGATGCAGATTATGCAGGAGATCTTGTTAACAGGAAAAATACTTCAGATATGGTACAATTTCTTGGGTCATGTTTAGTATCCTGGTGTTCCAAGAAATAAAACACCGTTGCACTATCCACTGCTGAAGCGGAATATGTGGCAGCAACAGCTTGTTGTTCCCAAATGCTTTGGATAAAATAGCAGCTAAGAGATTTTGGTATTAAATTTGAATGTGTTCCTATTTATTGTGATAATACTAGTGCCATATGCATATCTAAAGATCCCATGCATCACTCTAGAGTTAAGCATATACATATACGACATCATTTTTCTTAAGGATAATGTTGAGCATAAAATATAATTGTTAAGCATGTCAATACAAATGAGCAAGTTGCAGATATTATGACTAAATCACTTGCAAGGGAACAATATGAAAAGATGAGGTTGGAACTTGGAATGATCAAGCTCTACTAAAGTTTAATGCAAGCATTCCTCCTCGAAGAAACATGAAAATTGGAAGGGTTAAATCATCCACAAAACTTGATTGAGAAATCAATTATTGCAAGGTACAGGTATGCAAATATTTAAAGTACGTGCCATAAATGCTTTATTGTTTACATGTTTAAACTGATTAGACCAAAGTAGCATGTGTTTGTCTTTTCTGTTATTGTCCTCATATTAAAAACGAAAAAAAACGAGGACATGTTAATTTTATTTCTTATTTTCAATATTTTCTATAATTTTTTATTTTCCACAAATTCCAGCATTTTATTTTTCTTTTCGGTTGGTCAACTTAAATTATAGTGGGAGTCGGATCATCGTGGTATTTCGAAAAACCGTAATTAACCGCCAAATTCAACGAATATAACCACAAACTTTTTGTTACACTCCTTGTTCACACGTAATAAATTGATCAAATGGAGTGTTACAAACCTTTGAGTAACCGTCCCTCCATAACTTTATAAACCACTCCCTCACGTCACATCACTCACTCACACACTCTAACACTCACTCACATCAAGTACTCTACTCATTACTTCCTACCACAAACCGTCAACCTTACCATCACTTCTCCCTCTACTTCTTCTTAACCCATCCTGAAAACCCAAAAGTCTTCATCCTCTAGCAAAACCGCAAACAAGAAGACCCCAAAATCATCACAACCCAAACCACTACAAGTGATTTATCCTTCACCTTCAACTGACGCAACACCATCTGTATCTCAAGAACCAAAGAAACCAAACAAACCCAGTTCCACCACCTTGCATGCCGGAACAAAAAGATCCATTTCCACCCCAAAAGGTGTTTCTTCGTCCCGACCAGCAAAACGGACCAAGTAAGCTGATCCTGACAGTGCCGAAGAAGTTGCTAAAGAAATGTCAGTAGGGTTCGGTCTAGAAAAGTACTGGTATGAATCTACTCCATTTCCTCAATTACAAGCGATCTTACAAAATCAGGGTTGGGAAAATTTGATGTTTGATTTTTCTTGCAACCCGATTTACCCTAATTTAATCGGATTAAAAATTAAAAATTTTACATTTGAGAATGGTGTTTAGTCAAGTACTGTGAAAGAAATCAAAATCAAGTTTAACAGTTTGATGTTGGGCGAATGATTTAGTGTTCCCGCTGTAGAGTTTGATACGTATTATGTTGGTTCAAAGATTGTCTTTTCGGGTATAAATGAGAAAACCGTTTTAATTTCTTGGTATAAATGATAAAAGAAGTTTTAGCCACAATTCCTTGTCACCACTCCACCAACTATTATACAACATTGCTCGTAGTTTCATTTTGCCTCGCAATTCCAAGTGAAGTAAAGTAAATTTGCGTGATGCGACCCTTAGTTATTGTTTGGCTAACCATATCAAAATTAACTTTCCATCTTTGATGATTTATCATTTATCGGACTGTATTGAGAAGCGTTGTATGTTTGGGTATGGAGGACTTTTGACTTGGATTTTTAGTAAATTTGGTGTACCACTCGACGGCCTACAGTTCCCCATGAATACTAACAATAAAATTAGTGCGAAATGTCTTAATAATTGGCACCGTAAATTAAATGAAAAGGGGATACTAGAGGACTCTGATGAGGAGGTTGAAGAAGTTAATTCTGATGATGATAAGGATGAAGAGGAGAAGGAAGAATAGGGAAAAGAACAAAAAGGAGAGGAAAGGGAGGGAAGAAGAGAAAAAGGATCAGGATACTGTTCCTTCTGCCCATGCTGAAAAGGAGGTACAGGAACAGGGGGAAGCTATGAGTGAGGGGGAAGCCTCAGGAGAGGGGGAAGGTGAGGAACTTGAGGTTAATTAATTCGATGAGAGATTAAGTGATGAGGAGGTCCTTATGCCTATAAAGAAGAAGCCGGTGCTCACTCCTAGAAAGAGTAATAGGTTAGATTCTAAGTGTCCCGTTGGTTTGGATGATGAAATGACCTCTCGCACTACCAAAGAGCCTACCAATGCACCTCCTTCACCAAAACTAGCCACACCTCCACCACATCAGATTCCATCACCACCACCATCACATATACCTTCTATTCCACCACCATTCACTACACAAGTTTCACCTCTACGCACTTCACCTGATTTCGATGCATCTACTAACCCCTCTACTTTTCCAACAGCTACCTTAGACCTTGTTCTCTCCAAATCCAATGATTTTCAATATCAGTTCTATGCTTTTCAAGATGAAATTTGTGTCTCACTTGCGTCACTCACTGATCAGCTATCCCAGATGGAGTCCCGGCTTGGAGCCAAGCTTGATACTGTTGAACTGTCGACCAAGTTTGTTAATGATGAAGAGACTGCTGCTTGATCCCTCCTTCTGCTCCATTAATATATTTATGCTTTGTTGGCTTTACCGTCTGTTCTTTTGATCAAACATTATTTTTTCTTTGTCTTTTGATGTACCAGCTGGGGTAGAAAGTTTGTAATTTTTATTTTGTTGAACAATGATGCTACTGTTTCTATTTCTATCTTCTTTTGCAAATGGTCTATGATGCTTACTCTTTGCATAAACAGATTGTTTCTTATGGTATTTGCTTTGATGCTTGCTGCTTGTTATCCTTCTTTTGATAATTTAGTATGATTAGCGTTGTGGTTTGATTAAGTCTCTCCTTTTTTATTGATGTCAAAAGGGGGAAGAAATGCAATAAACTTAAGAGGAGATATTTGTGAATGCCATAGTTTCTAGTGCTTTAATAAATTGCTTAATTGTTCATGCTTTAATAAGTTGTTTTAATAAAGTAAAATATATGCTCTGATTTAGATAGTTGTGCTGTTGTCCAGTAAAATTTTGTTGACAATGAATTAAAGTGCTCTAATATTTTTAAGTTGCTATGATATTAGGTGTTCTAAATATGTTCTTTTATTGCTCTGATTATATCATGATCATGTTCTACTAAGTTTGTTTAAAGCTTTGATATTTCAAAGCTATGATATTTACAATTATTGTTTTATTTTTGATTACTCCCTTTGTTCTCATGTAAGCCTAAGTTTAACACACAGTAATTGATTTTTGATAATCTTAGTAGTTTATGTTAAATATGTTTGGAAATTATTTAAAACCATAAACAATACTCCCTCCGTTCCTATTTGATCTTCCTATTTAGGTTTTTCACAAAGATTAAGAAAAATGGAATCTTTGGTAGTAGTGAGTATTATTTTAATTATATAGTAGTGGGAAGTAATGATTGTATTGGAATTATAAGAGAAAAAATAATTAAATAGTAGGGTGAAATAATGATTGTATTGGAAGTATGAGAGAGAAAATAATTAAATAGTGGTGTGCAATAAGAAAAGTGGGGGTTTTAAGGGGTAAAAGTGAGTTGAAAACTTTCCAAAAATAGAAAGTATTCTAAAGTGGAAGAACTTTTGAAACTACCCGTTATAGTAAGGTCGAAGAACATAAAGAAACGGAGGGAGTATATCAAAAACTTTGATAATATGTTTTTAAATATTAAGTTTAGAGTAAATTGTTTTATTTTGAATACTTGGTGAATTATATTGTAACGAGTTGATTTGCTAAGTTAATATATAGAGTTGTTTTAATCTCTAGCATGCTCTATAATTTTCGCTTTACTCTATTTTACTTATGTTTTTTAATAAGTTTGTCATCATCAAAAAGGGGGACTTTGTTGGCCCTTTTAGGTTTTGATGACGACTTTACTTTAAATAAACGAATATGTTTTAGATATTGTTTTGTAGGTCATATATCCGATTTATTAAAGTCGTTGATGGAACCTAAAGACTTGGTCAAAGAATATTGTACGAGTCAAAGTTATCAAAAGAGTCAGATATTGAAGATCGCTAAGGATGTCTAAAGTGGAAAGGAGTCTACTGTTCCAAGTTTGATGTTCTGATGAAAACTACTAATGGAGACAGAATAGTGTTCCCAAGACGCGAGTCTGGAGAATGCGTCAGCTAAAAAATTACAAAGTAATTATTTTCTATTTTAAGTTGATGTATACAGTTAGAAATTAAGTTATTGCATAATTAGTTAATTGGCAAAATTAAATAACCACCTAACAATAATCTATGACTAATTTAAAGGGTGAGAATAAGTCTCCTTATATCTCTCCATTAAAATAGAAAGTTAGTTAGGTTTTAATATGATTAATCCTAATTAGCTATTTTTAGCCAATTTTACCAAAAACTAACCGTGGCTTTTTGATAACTTCCAAATCATGTTTTCCACTTTCCTACATTTTAGGAATAAGGGAAATATGGGGAGTTAGGGCTTTGATGACATATGGTTAGTCCCATATAAAATGGAGATTTTTTCTACCGTTTATTAGGTGTGTGCCTAATCGAAAAAAATTAAGAGATCACCAAGTAAGAAAAATATTTCACTCTTTCATTTGCCAATTAATTTAGAATAATTTTCTTATGCAATTTCTTAGTTTTTATCCTTTTTAGAGAAAATACTTTTGTATGGCTTTTTGAGAGAAGTTGTTGTAACTAGACTTAAGGGAAGTCTAGGGGAGAAGAGAAGCTTCCATTCAAGCTTGAGAAAGAGAAGGAGAAAGAGAAGGAGAAAAAGAAAGAGAAAGAAAAGAGAAGTGGCCTAGTTGAGAATTGTTTTCTGTAATTGTAATTGATTGTCTAATACATAGTAAGAGAAGTTTAAAGTCTCGAGTGGTCGTGGTTTTCCTTCTATTAGGCCTAGAAGGTTTCCACGTAAAATCATTGTCTCCATTTATCTTTCTTGCTTTAAGTTTAAGTTTTTATCATTCTTTTAATATTCCGCAAAAACAAGGCTAAAATTCTTAAACTCACAATACAAATCTCTAAGTGTTTCTACAATGTGTTTGATTATGGTTCGTGTTTCGCTCATAATCTTCCAACTAAAGATGAGTCGGGAATCAAACACCTAATAGGGGCAAATCATGGGGATTTTGTCATATCTTACTCCAGCATAGAACAAACTAATCAAACCAAGTCGAACAAGTTAGCGAAGGGTTGTAACATTGGCTTAGGGTTAAGGTGGGATACATTTGGGTATATGGAGCTAAGAAGAGGATAGCAAGAGACCCTAGACTAAACAACCACAAACATATCATCATAAAACCAATAAACATCATATCCAACAACCACAATAACCCAATAATCTCATATAAGCACAATGATCTCTATCATCAAACACCATCAAAAATTATGAACTCTCATAGATATATGTGTTTCCAAGCTCATTTCCCAAATGAAATAATGACCTCCTCACTGAAATAAATATATGTGTTAAACTCAATGAAGAACAAGAGAGAGGTCTCCTCAAATAAAGAATACGTATGAATGATCATAATAATGAAAGTATTATCGCTGTTATAGTTAGTTGATGAGTGGTTTGTCAATGATTCGAATTGGTTATGACTATTGTCAATGATTGTAATGAGTGGTTTGTACATTGTTGAACTTGATCGTCATAGGGGAAATGTCTAATTGTTTTACTAAGTAGTGGGACCTTGACCCAAGTTATACGAGTCGTTAGTTCTTCAAGCTACTATTTGACTTGTTCATCATTTTACTCTAAAACCTTGTAAATGTAACAAAATATTACTACGATGAGTAATATGTTTGATATTAAGTGTAACATCATATATCATGTGTTCTTAAACTTCCCAATGGATAGTTTGATTATAACGCACAAGTGTATGGTTGCGTCCTTTTCACCTGAACATATCTTGATATAGAATTGACTGAAATCTAATGTTATGGTTTGATTGGAATTGATGGTGTAGTTCACGTGTGAACATGGGTTGAATTTATCGCATGAGTACGTTTAGAGTGCGTATTAACTTGAATCAAAACCTGTTGGTTAAAAGTGTAGTTTGTATGGAGTCAGTGTCTCTTAAATGATGGGAAGTAGGCTTATTAGTTTTACTTTGATCGTGCATAGATGCCCGGTTCATAAGGGGGGCATAAGACCACTTTCTTGGCGATCTATCTGACTTGTTTTTCAGGAGTGCATTTGTGTTGCAGGTAAGTACACGCAGTAGCTAATTCTTGCATGCATCTTGAATATGTTTTCTTTGCGTAACAATATTATATGAGCTATGTTGAATATGAATTGTTGTTAAATATTATTAAGTTAGTGTTACAAGTGGGAATCAGTTGTAGAGATGGTAGAGAATGGGTTCTAATATCGCGAGAGTAGAACGCTGGAATAAGTTGGATATTTACTGTGATTCCACTGAATTGGTACCCCAGTTGGTTTAGTACCCGGAGGCATGGATCATCTATATATGATCGCTGTACGGGGGTATGATCATACTTTGCCATTGGGGGCCGGCATGGCCGTCTTCGTCCTTGGCTGAGGTGTTACCATGTGGGTCTTGCAAACCCCAATATGGTGGCCTCTAGTCACATAAGAGGATATATGAAATCAATGAAGAGATAAAAAATGGTGAAGGCATTGAGAAGTACATGGAAGTGAGAAATAGTTGGAGTAGATGCTTATACGTTGGAGTGTCTTTCTCACCTTGTCTTGTTGAAAATTGATTGTTTGTTACATATATAACATGTTGTTAGTTACTGACGTAACTGTTTGTTTCTTTGTTGATGGCTTGTCTTTGATGGCCCTGCTATGACACGTTGGTCTATGACCTTACATTGAGCAGCAGGGGTATCATAGATAGATCTTGCAGGTTTTGGAGTTTCCTTGCCTTCCATATGGGGGGATATGAGTGAGAACCTTGACGCGTGCCATGTTATAACTGTTTTGACTCTACATGTGGTTTTGAATTGAAATTTGTGTATGTTATTTTTGGCTTGAGGCGCGTGCCCTCCGTCGATGTAATTCGTTTCGCTGCAAAGATTTATTTCGTACGACCTTTTATATTTCGTTATTTATTCTTGAATGGCTTGTAAAGTTTGGTCATGTTTTTGGAAAACCCAAGTGTTTACATGGGAACCACGATCCATGCTTAGCATGTCGACAGAGCTTTTGGCGATGGCCTTTCCGCTGTGAGTTTTGTTACAAGACTATTGATGCCTATTCTTCTTGATTGGTTAATTCTTTTGGTGCGTCTAATTTCAAGGCAGATGCTGCCGAAATTTTCGTAGGATTTTGTTTGGGAGTTTTTCTATAACTTCTTTAATCAAACTTCATCCTTTTCTCTTCCTTATTTTTTTATTTTTATTTTATTTTAAATGTAACACCCGAATTTCCTCCGTTCTCTTGCGGTTTTGGTTCTGTTCAGAGGGTCGGAAATTCAGGGGTGTTACAACAATAACATGATATAAGTCAATTTCAAGACAGTTTCACATAGAAAAGTTTTAGGATATAATTATATACTACTAAAACTCCAATTTAAAGAGAAAAATCCCACTTTAATATTTTAACAACTCAATTGACTTTTGAATTACTTATTTTAGCTTGACAAGTTTATCTCAGAAAAACAATCAAACACTCAATACTTTACCTTAAAACGTTAGTGAGTTTTGTATATGTAGATTAGAACTTTAGTTATGCAACTGAATCATTAGATAAGTTATACATTTAGGAAGACATTCTCCGATAAACTTTTAAACGAGAACAATATAGAGTATTCATAGTGATTCAATCACCACATACATGACTATCCCATCTGTGGAACCCTCCAACTCCATCATAACAACCCATTAATACTTATTCGGATCATCAGACTTGACCAATATTCCCAAAATGATCCATATTACGATAAACATATAATTCTCCAAGTAATTGCACTTAATCCAAGGAACAAGACACAAGTCGATCCAATGTATTGTACTAATAAGATACTTAATGCTATTGATAAAATTAAAAACATGAAACGAAAGGTAGATATGGTTGATGGTTAAAACCACCATAGTGCATAATGTCCATCATCTCTTCCAGGCACTCATACTTGGAAGACATTTTCAAAATCTAACTGAAGATCTTTTACTTAACATACCAGAATCGTTAGACGTTACTCCTAACTATACTTGACACTTCCATGCACTTGCATAAGTTACACATCAATAATTAATCTTTCGCGTTATATGGTACATAATCTTTTTACTTCTTTTCTTCTTCTTCTATATTTTTTTTATTTTTTTTATTTTTTTAAGCTTTTACATAACTTTTTGATTATAAACCATGACTCCATGTATGACTAAACAAAACTTACATTCATGTTACCACGTCACCATTCATACAATATGCTACATATAATACATCAATTACCTAAGTATGATTTGAAAATAACCAACATGGTTATACTTAGATGATGATACACCAATTTACGATCTCAACTCTATATATTTAACTTAATAATGTTACTTATCATAACATAATCCTAACCATTAACCTAACAAGAAACGCTCTTTTCATTAATCATATAGGATCAAATCATGTTATAACATATTAAATCATACATCATGACTCGATTGACAGATTAACGAATCAAATTCAAAACTCAGAATGTACTGCATGTTTCAAGTATATAATCCAAATACATATACCACAATTTTTCAAGTCACTGTAATTGGTAATTGTACGTTCACAGCCATGATACTAATATACATATAATAACTCGATTTCATGGAGCAATCAATGGAAAATTCTTTGTAACAGATTTAGACTTACTGAAGGGGTCAAAACACATTTTCAAACCAATTTGCTAGGGTAAATGGATTAAAACCAAATTGGACGGATTGGGTGGTAATACACTCGAAATATTTGTCTGAAACTTCTTACATAACGACTGACCTCGAATTATTACTGAACTAATTCAATTTGTTATAAACACTTTTAAGCATCTGATATTTTAATTCGATGCGAAATTAGTCAAATCGTCTAGGAATTAGTTCAGACTCTTCGATAAGTTAATGGAGGGTGCACTTCTAATTGATCTTTCATAGCTTGAATGCATAATAACTTTGTACATATGATTAGAAACTTAGAACAAGACATGTGAAGAATCACTACAACCAAAACAAAATAAAAGGACAAGTAAGTTCGACCCACTCGAATTACTTGTCTGATTTTCTAGTGTCATTCATGCATCAACAAATTTCGATTCTTCATATTCTAACATACTCCATCAACATGACCAATAATACATGATATTATTTGGATCCATACCTATCCATGTATCTTCACTGATGTAAGACAATAATCAATGGTCTTCAATTTACACTGTTCCTTAATTTTAAAATGCGGGAAGCGCATCGAGGCGCAAAAGTTCCTTGAAGCCTAAGCGCAAGCGTAAGCTTTTCGTAAGCGAGACGCATTGATCTCACTTAAGCGGAAAAAAATCGATTTTAAGACATATAATACTTCAAACAACATCGTATTAATATTTTAGTATCAACAAGGTTGAAAACATTCATTATCCCTGCGGTAAATATCACTTTAGCACAAAACGATATTAGTAAGGATATGAAAAACTCCGAAAGTTATTTTCTTCACATGCTTTATGTTTTTCTTAAAAAAAACAACTTTTTTCAAACTTTATATTCTAGTTAATTTGGGTTTTGAATTTTTATTTTATTTTATGTTTATTTTATTTATTAATTTTTTTCCAAACAAGCAAAAGTTAATCACCAAGCCTAACAAGGAGGCGCATAGGGTGCACAATGCATGAAGTGCATCAAGGCTCTTAAGGCGCACGCCTCTTGTAGTGGGCTTTGCCTCGCCTAGTTGAGATGTTTCCAGTTGAGCCTGAGCTCGAGGCGCACAAGGCGCAAAGCAAGACACGCTTTTTGAAATTAAACACTACTCTAAGGTGTAAATATTTTACCATTTTCAACAACATGAAAAAAAAATGTCACCATTTGAGTTTAAACAACAAATTGACTTCAAAGACTATAACATTAACCTAAGTTTATGATCAAGGCGTTACCTACAGGGTATCATATCTATTTCTAAACCAAGGAACTTCATTTACAATTATTGTGAATCTTATCCTATTTTTTTTTTTTTTATTCCTTGTCCTTATTCTTGTTTAAACTATTTACAATTATGTTTGCACAATCATCAAACATACTCAAAAGAATTTTGATCACCACATTCTATGCTATGATGAACGAATGCACTTGACAAATAATATGTTCAAACGTTAACTATCATCTATAATAGTTACTTGAGGAAACATTAACTATAATCTATAAACAGTGGATTTTTGTGTAGGATCAATATCAAAACTCATAAACTTTATGGAAATAATTAGCATGAACAAATATTCAAACACATAAGACTAAATTTCATATTATCGTCACAAGCAAAAGAAAGTTCCTAATGCAACAACTTCTCTTGAATTCCATCATTCATACTCTATATCTCCATAATTACTACTTATAATATAACTCATTAGTTGAACTAAATACTCAAAGATTTCATTATTGTTCGATAATACATAATTCAAATCTTCTGATTTGATAAATCATATCATCATTCAACCCACAAAAGAGAATGATCTCATAACAAGCTAAACAAAATATATATTTAAATAAGCAGATACAATGATAATCATTATGCATGAATATGTAATATGCACCACCTGTAACACCCCTGAATTTCCGACCCTTTAAACGAAACCAAAATCGTGAAGGACAGAAGGAAATTCGGGTGTTACTGATGTGCTCGATTTGGAGCACATTTATATCCCCATTATGATGTTGAGTCTCGTCGTTTTCCATTGGTTTTGTTCATACTACACTTGATTTTACCTTGTTCTTGTCTCCGTGGTGTTTTAAGGTCATTTCCGGTATTTTCGGAGATTTCGAGGTAAATCGGATCGAGTTTGAGGCTTAGCCATCATATTCGAAGAAGAGGCACGTGTTTCAAGGCTCTCACAAGTGTTCCTGGTCATCCCCGAAGTTATCGCGAAGGCTGGAAACTATTTGATGATCAATTGAAGGTGCAAAAGGCCAAGAAGGCCTAGATTCGGTCAAATCTAGGAGAGGTTCGGTCGAACCTAAGTGCTGCAGCCCAAGTTGAAGCATCAAACCCTCTGGAAATGGCGAATTAAGATCCAATTCGGTCGAACCTGACCATTCGGGCGAATGTAATGCCAAAGCCAAGGATTAAGTTTGAAACCTTCGAGAAAATACCGAATGCTGACCCATTTGGTCGAATGGGCAGATTCGGGCGAATGCTAGGCTTGCTTCGGGCGAATGTGTGCAATTTCAGCGTTGTTTTATTCTTCGCAAGTCTATTCCACGTAGGATCTTTTAGGGTTATTTCCCCCACTTTGTACAGCCTATATAAAGGCTCTTTTCTGAATGTAAACCTTATGTCTACTTTGAGAGAAACCCTCTCATCTTAGAACATCAATTTTATGCTTTCCTTTACATTTTTTTTGCTCTAGAATAGATTTTATTGCTTTCCTTTACATTCCAAGTCTTGTATTTCATTTCCTTTCATTCAAACAATTAAGTTTGTGTAAGTTTATCTTTCTCTTATTGTTTTATTGTCTTAAATACCTTTAATTTATGTCATTTAATGCTTTCTTTACTTTTGCTTTGATTATTGCTTCATTTATTGTTCTTTTGCCTTCAAGTCTTGTTCTTTCTCCCCTTATTGCTTTGTAGTTTAGTTGATAGTTAGATTTATTGCTTTGTTCTTGTTTATTGTTAGTTTTCTTCTTGCCCTAATGCTTATTTCCATGTCTTATTTCATGCTCTTAGTTGTAGTTAGTCTCACCATGAGTGAGTAGTTCTCTTAGGGGTTTTGGTTTAATGAAACCCTAGGTTTGGTGAATGTTGTTCATATGCTAGATTAGGGTTGAGGTTTGTTGTGGATTGTTTGATTGATACTCGATGTGAATCTTGTCCTGCCACTCTTGAGGAGACATAAGGCGATTATGGGTCGTTCGCATGGCTATATGTCGCCAACTTCCCCTCGCTATCTAGAGTGTCTCGATCGATCTACGTTCGATCTCCCATGACCTAGCTTTCCATGAAAACATAGAAGCGACCTAGGGTGGATCCTCACCCTCCCCGTTTCTCTCTTATTGCTTATCGTTATTCCTTTATTGCTTTCATAGTTTAGTTTAAACACCCTTCATTCACACCTATATTACCTTCCCTACACCTAGCCCTTAACCTTGCTTAGTCTTGTCCTTGTGGTTCAATCCCCAATTTACCTCTATACTCGTTATAGTTGTAATATGGTGTTATAAGTATTGTTTGTAAGCCTTGGTTCTTAGCGTTGAACGACGTGCTAGAAACCCGCTATCAGTTACATAAAAAGAAAAGGAAAAGAATTAAAATTAAAGTCAAAAGATTAACTTTAAAAAGGTGAGTGGAAAATTCGACAACACCTCTACTAAACTCGAACATATGTGGTAGGGCAATTAGCACAATAAAACATTAAACTAATCTAAGGCATCATTCCCTTTAAAATCTCATGCCATGGCGGAATAGTTCATCCGACTTCTGAAATCGACATGCCAAGTATGGATCATGGTTCCAATGTCAACGCATGCGTTTTGAGATGACTTAACACTTTAAAACCATACAACGTTATAAACTACGCAGCGGAAATACAAATATACAAAGGAGGACACAAGGCCTCATAACAAACGTATACAACCAAAGTTTACAAAGATAAATAAGAATTGTAAAAAATCAAAGGATAACGATATGACACAGGTTATTCTTCGCCCTAGGTCACTCTCCCTCAATGCAATGCAATGCAAAAAGAAGCTCCAATACCTGCTACGACTGTACATGATCCTCCTGCTGCTCGACATCAGACCAAGGCCAATGTGTCATAGCAGGACAATCATAGAAAGTCATCAAACAATCAAACGTAAACACAAACACGTACACGCCAGTAACTAGCATCAATCTATTAAGACCAACTAATAGATAACATTATGTTATACAACAACATAAGATGATTGCATAGGACACAAGCACAAATAGTAACTGTTTACTGTCCACCCTTACTTCTGGGATAGAATATGGGTCTTCACATTTCTCTTCTCAAAACACAAACTCTTGCAGAACACGCGTAGTATCAGCTCAACTAAAGCATTAACAGACTATCTAACACATGACCCTATAGAGCTTGTCTGTCTTAAAGTAAGCGTATTCATAGCCCATCTTTTGGACTGGAAACTCCTTTGAAGTAAGTTAGCTTAGGAACACTTCTCACTAGCATAAACTACTCCATCATTGAATAATCAATGAGTAAACGTTCTATCAATGTGTAAGCTTTCTATGAATGAATAAGCTTTCTATCAATGAGTAACATTCTATTAGTAAATTTTTCTCCACTTCATGGCATAGTGACACGGCCATGGACGTTATCGGCTGCCCGGCGCCCATGGTAAAGTATGAGCTCATACCCCCTCCAGCTGACCTTCTCGGGCCCTACCTTCGGGAAAACTAACACACAGGGGTACCAATCCAGTGAAGAGGCAACCATATTGAGGTTTGCAAGGCCCGCATGGTGACACCTCGGTCAAGGGGCGGTATTGGCCACCCGGCGCCCAATGACAAAAGTATGCTCATACCCCCCTTACGGTGATCCCGTCGGATCTCACCTAGGGGACTACTAAATCAATCGGACATAATCCAGTTGAGTCACGCCAGCTAATCATAATTTAGTACTTTATCAAATGGGAATAACTCCCGCTTTTGACTATTAATGAGTGCCCTGGGATAGCAGAATGTCGAAACCCACTGAGCAACTCAAATAAAATATGAAACTCACCTATAAAGAAGTCATTCTAACTCCAAGTAAGGCATAATTCAATTCTCAAATAAGTAAGAGGGTGGTCCCCGTCTTCTACCAACACTCTCATTCACTAAACTATTCTAAGCGCAAGGATTTCATAATCGATAGCTCTTCATATAAAGTGTATTCACTAGTACCTCATAGTTTCGATACAATGCATATTATCACAATAACAATAAAGTCTTAAAGCAATTGCATATAAGTAGAGATGGCGACGGGTCGGATCTGGACCAGGTCCAGGTGGACCCGGATCCAGATTCCTTTTCACTAGCAAGACCCAGATTCGAATCCGAATTCGCGGGTCTAAATTTTTAGAACCCATATCCGGATCCATGGATCCCGCAGATCCAGTATCGGATCTGGTCCAAAACAGGTCTAGCTTATATTTGGTATTTTTTGTAATTTTAGATCATATTGAGATTGCAATAAAGTTATATTCATTAACTAATGATAATAATATATACAATCTTGCAATCGATCATCCATAATAACATTATACAACTTATAATTATCTTGAAATATTAATAACTAAATCCTTAGACAAAGGTATATTCAACAAATTAATTATTCGAAGTATAATGTATGTGTACTAATGTAGTTGTGGTAATACCATTTTACTTAGTTTAGAAATTAAAAAAGTTCTATTATTGATCATAAAGTAAAGAAGTGAAAAAAATTATTCATTATTTTGGTTATTATGGACCTGTAGAAAGAGTTTTAATAGAACTTGTAATAATTCATACCAAAGCTAAGGACTGATGAGTGCAAAAACTAACATCGATATATTTCCCATTTCCAAAAAATGGTAAAGAAGTGAGATTATAAGATTACCGCAATGAGGCAGTAATACTCTTATAATTAGTTTGGGTAATGCAGGAAGATGATGCAGCCCTGTATAATATAATGCTAAGGGTTTATTAAAAGAAAACGTGTCCTCGGGATCCACGGGTCTGGGCATTTTTTTTAAATCCGGATCTGGACTCGTCTAAAACAAACGGATCCAGATCCGACCCGAATCCATCGGGTCCAATTTTTTAAGACCCATACCCGCGAAAACGGATACGGATCCACGGATCCGGGTCGGGTCCAAAATTCATTGTCATCCCTACATATAAGGATAGTTATTGCGTGTACGTACCTGTAAGTGTCACTGCACGAAAAAAGGTCACAAAAGTAACCCAACTAAGGTCCTACTTTCCTCTTATGAACTGGGAACCTATACAAGTTAGGAATTGAACTAATAACTTCCCTTAACTACTTTTTCATACCAACTAAAAGCCCAAGTAACCACTATTACCCATTCAACATGAGTTTTCGATTACTCTAGCACGCACACAACTCATTTAATACAAGTCAAAATCATTAACTCAACACAACATAAGTTTATTCACCACTTTAAAAGTGAAAGCATGTGTGAATCATTCCTTTTCATGAACTAATTTTAAGCATATCGGTTCGTGTTACCCGAAAATAACAAATCACAATCAAGCCTTATAATTTTAGTATAACACTTATACATCTATAAGGCAAATCTTGAAGCTATCCAATCGCGATATCATTTGTTACATTCTCCAAAGCTAGAAAGAACTATAATTAAAACAACACGACAAGTAACTTTAGCAACCATGACAATAAGTTGACATTATGCTCTTGACTTACAAACATTATGCACTATGACTTTAATAACAACCTAATAAGAGCACTTGTTATTTGCAACAATCAATTTACAACAATTAGTAACTATTATTCCCAATTTAACAACCAAAATCTCTTCCATAATCAACTTAAATCATCACCATTACTAATTATCACAACAATAACCAATCGACTACGTCTTAGAACAACTTTTAAGGTTATTTTATCAATCATTACCAAAATTTAGCATAAAACACACATCATTGGTAATTTCATCCCTAAATCCAAACCCTAGTCATTTCATGTTCTAAGATAACATTCTTAAGTACTACCCATAGTAAGATTCAAATAAACTAATACAAAAATCAACATTCAACCCATAATTTCGAATCACACTTCAAACCCTAAGTCATAAACATGTTCAATTCATCAATCAAACTCTCACCCACAAAAAGATTCAATGAAATTACCACAAACCAACATCAAAATCAATACAGTTGATGAAACTCCAATTAAAACTAGAAAATAATTTGGAGAGAAGAAGAGATGGCTCATAATTATAGAGTTAGAAAACGGGAAGGAGACAAGACACTTGTGGTAGTGGTCTGCACGGCTGGAGCGTGTACAGAGGCGGCAAAACCGTGTAGTGGTGGTGGTGTTGCGTGTGCGGGTAAGAGAAGCCATGTGCAGCCCGGTTGCTGGTCGTAGGAGCAGGAAGGTGGGCCTGTCGGCTGCTGCTCGTGGAAGGGAGGAGAGGCGGCGCTGGTGGCGGCTTCAATGGAGGCGCGACTGGGCTACAAAAGAGGTGAACTCGTGAGGGAGAAGAAGAGTAAAGGTGAGTTGCTTTTTACATTGGAAATGAGGGAGTCTCAATCTCAAACCCTAACTCATCTTTTCATTCTATTTATTTATTTATTTATTTATTTATGTGATTAATCTCCTTGTAAAGCCCAACTAAAGAAAACCCACCTTTGATGTGCTCACAAGATTATAAAAAGAATATTTTCTATTCGAACCTCCTTATTTTAGTAATCGCAACTCTATTTTTAATATAACCATATTGACTTTTAAATTCGTATATGAAAGTAATCTTCTAAAATTAACCTAAAATAATTTAATATAGTTATAAAATCTCCAAATGTTATTAAAATAATGAATAATGAAGTTGTAAAACAACGGGGTGTTACAATTTCTCTTGCATTGTTGTGTTTCCATTTGTGTCTACTTTCTTTTTTACTGCATTTTAGAAATTAGGTTTTCAATTTGTTTCTTAATGCGATTTTTGTCATTGTTGTGTTTTATTTTTCATCTTTTGCTTTCTATTTCTGTGTTTTATGATTTACATTATCATTCTATGTTTTTGTTTATGATTTATGTGTTTTTTTTGTAATTTTTGTGTTTTTCTGTTTTTATTGTGATTTATGATTTTAGGTTGTTTTAAATTTTAAAAATGCGTTTCTCTGTTTTCTTTGTGTTGTTTTTTTTTGTTCTATTCTGTTTTATGTTTTATATTTCAGAAATTAGGTTTTTAATTTGTTCTGTAATGCGCTTTTGTCGTTGTTGCGTTTTATGTTTTACATTATCATTTGATGTTTTTGTTTATGATTTATGTGTGTTTTTATGTAATTTTCGTATTTTTCTTTTTTATTTGTTCTACTTTTAATTTTTAAAATGTGTTTCCTTTGTTTCTTTATGTGTTGCTTTTTATTTGTTCTATTCTATGTTTTATGTTTTTTGTTGTTTTCCATGGTTTATGTGTTATTTTTCCTCTTTTTTATGTTGTTATATGTGTTTGTCATCATTTTCAGATTATATAAGATGGTTGTTACTAGAAACTCTCAATATTCTACTGAACCTACTGAGGTTGAGAGTATTAACAAACTTATTGCAAAGAGAAAAGAAGAAAAGCGGAAAAAAAAGAAGCAATGGTGGATGAAGGGAATAGCGGTGCTTCAAAACACGTCTACAAGTCCGCAACAATTAGTTCTTGGTGGATATGAAGGTTTCTCTCATATATTTATTTATTTTAATATTTTTCATGTTATTATATGTTCATTTATTATTATTTTCTAATATATTAATTTATATGTTTTTTAGAATCATTGAAGGCAAAAATATCATCATCCAAACGTCATAAATCGATTGATGTTGATACAGGTATTGAAAAGCAATTTTGACAAACTCAATCGTTGTCTTTATGTTCAACTCCATCATCAAAACGTAGAAAAGGAAATGATGGAAGTAAAGGTATTATGTTTTATTGCTTAATTAACTATTATGTTTTTTAGTTTTGTATGTCAATTTTAATTTTTATATTTATAATTACTATAACAAAAAAGGCTGTAGTTTTTGTAAACAAAATCACTGATATCAGTGAAGTGCAAGATGAAGAGCTTGAAAATGAAAGTACACAATTGATTTCATGTTACTTTACACTATGTTATTTTGCCTAGAGTTTCATGTGATTTCAATATATTGTTGAATCCATTGCAGAGCAAGTTTCAGGATTCAAAATTATTGATACCACTAAAAAGCTTGTAGACAATGTGGATGTGTCAAAGAGTTGCGCTGTTGTAAAAAGAGGTATAAAAATGAAATCTAGTCCTTCGAAAAAGAAGTTTAAGAGTCGTGCTGTTAAAAATGAAGGTTGTTATACATTTATTTATTATTTGTACTTCTTTATTTTAACATATTTTATGTTATTATTTGATCATGTATTGTTACTTTTCTTATGTATTATTTCATATGTATTTTAGAGTCATTGATGCAAAATATATCAACATGATCCAAACCTCAAAAAGCTGTTGATTTTGATAAAGGTGTTGACGAGGAATTGAGACAAACTCTTTCATTGCCTTTATGTTCTACTCCATCATCATCAAAATGTAGAAAAGGCAATGAAGAAAGTAAAGGTATTAATATGTTTTTCATGATATTATTAACTAATGTTTTATTATTAATTTTTCTTTTGTATAATTTAATGTTACTTTTCATAATTTTTATGTTACTTTTTTTTGTTTTATACGCAATTCCTGAAATCATTGTAGAGTAAGATTTAAGATCTCAAATCAATGAGACAACTGAAGACCAAAGTTGTAGTGACACAACGTGAAGCTATGGAAGTTGAATGTCAAACTGAAAATCCAATTGAGAGCCAAATTCAAGATGAATCTAAATCGAATAATGATAAAAGTAAAGATGATCCGTCCAAAGAAGGTATGCAAATTTAAATTAATAAGATAATTATATATTTAGTTCGTTTCTCATCATATATAATTTTTTTTGGCAGTTGAGGCTGGACCAATTCGACAACCTGCAAATAAAGGTGCGTAATTTTAATGTTTTCTTTAATTCTTTTTGCTTTGCTTAATGTTAAATACATGTTGCTTTGAACTGGTATCCAAATTTATAACTATGTTAAACTTTATTACTACTGTTAAATTCAAGATGATGAAAAATCTAATGATGATGCCAAATTAGATGATAATGCCAACACTGATGATATATAATATGGATGTGCTTCATTGTAATGTGTACTAATGAAAAAATCTACTGGACATGAAGAAATTGAGGAAGATGAAGAAGGGATAACTATAAGAGATTCAGGTTTTCACAAGATGATGTTCCAGAGTTTGATTTTAATATGGATGATGACTCAAAAATCACAGAAAATCAAGCGCAGTTCTTGGAGACATTACCTACGAGAGAAGAAATTAAAGATGTTGTATAAGCATGTGGTGTTGATAAAGCTCCGGGGTTTGATGGCTACAACTTCAAATTTATTAGAGAAATGTGGGATGTGCTTAAAGATGAAATTTTTGAGTTTCTCTGGGAGTTTTTCAATTCTGGGTGCTCGACAAGAAATATAAATATAACTTGGGTTACATTGATCCCGAAGATTTCTAATCCCCAATCTATTGATGATTACAGACCTATTAGCATGGTGGGTGCTCTCTACAAAATCATCTGAAAGCTCCTATCTTCCAGACTCAAAGTTGTTATTGCTCTACTTATTGATGAGTCTCAAAGTACTTTTGTAAAAAATCGACAGATTCTTGATGGTGTTTTAATTGAAAATGAGTCTCTAAAATGGCTTAAAAAAGAAAAATTGTTGGGGCTCTCTTAAAGCTTGATTTTCAAAAGGCCTATGATTCGGTTAACTAGTCTTTCTTGAAGCTGGTTATGGTAAAGCTGGGATTTGGTAGGAAATGGATAAATTGGATTATGAATTGTGTTAGCTCTACTTCCATGTCTATTCTACTGAATGGCTCACCCTTGAAGCCCTTCAAAATGGAAAAAAGGTTGAGGCAAGGTGACCCCCTCTCTCCATATCTTTTTATCCTTGTTAGTGAAGCTCTGGTGTATCTTCTAAAGAAGGCAAGTGACTTGAAGTTGATTGAAGTTGTGCTTATTAGTAAAGATAAGGTATGTGTTAAACACCTTCAATTTGCTGATGATACCTTAATCTTTGTTCCTAGAAATTCCTTGTGCATTACATACTATTTTAGGATTCTTGATGTCTTTGGTATGATGTCTGGATTGCATTTGAATTATAGTAAATCTTACTTCATTACCTGGAATTCTGGCGACCATGGATGGGCTAAGGAAATTGCTAAAAATGTTGGGTGCCTCCACTCAAAATGTCCTTTTACTTATCTTGGCTTTCCCCTTGGAGATAATATGAATAGGTGTTCTGCTTGGAAACCTAAGTTGGTAAAAATACAAAATAAATTGGCATCTTGGAAATCAAAAACCCTTTCTAGATCAGGTAGACTTACCCTTATCAAGAGTGTGCTTAACAGCTTACTTGTATATTACATGAGTATGTTTAAAATGCCAAAAGAAGTAGTATAGAAGATTGTCAAGTTACAAAGAAGATTCTTCTGGGGTGTTTCTGCTAATGAAAAGATGTCGACTCCTTCAATCAAATGGTCGTCGATTGAACTTCCGAAAGATTTTGTTCGCCTTGGAGTTGGAAACATCATGCATAAAAACCTGATCCTTCTTTTCAAATGGTGTTGGCGATATTCTGAATCGGATAATACACTTTGGAAAAGGATCCTGATGTCCGTACATAAAATAAAGGGGTTGAAGGCTTCGTCGGATGCTTTTAACAAAGCTAAAGATGGTATTTGGTCCCAAATGATGAGTGAAGACATCGACACGTCCAAAATTAGGGCGATTGTAGAAGAAGGTATGATATTCAATGTAGGGAGTGGGGATTCTATACTCTTTTGGCATGATAGGTGGTGTGAAGTTGGGCCTTTAAAATGGGCTTTTCCAAGATTGTTTTCCTTATCTATTCAGAAAAATTTGTTAATCAATCAGATGGGGAGTTGGAATGATGGAATCAGGTCGTGGAGCATAAGATGGCGCAGAGTTTTGTATGCATGGGAAAATGATGATGTGTTAATATTGGTAAACCTTATTGAAGTGAAGAAACCGAGAAGGGAAAGTGTTGATGGTGTTCTCTGGAGCGGTACTGGCATTTGCTCCTACCCTATAAAGAACATTGTTGACAAATTGTACGAAAATACAAATCCTATCCTGCCCAAAGCTATCGTTAATACAGTGTGGTGAATTTCTGTTCCCACCAGAGCTCAATTGACTATATGGTTAGCTAATCTGGAGAAACTGAAGACAGGTGATATTCTTATGGAAAAAGGGATCATTGATATGCAGCAAGCATTATGCCCTCTATGTAGGTCGGAAGTAGAATCAAATTATCATATTCTGTTCACTTGTCACTTTTTGGTGCACTTGGATGAAAATCATAGAGTGGTAGGGCATTTATGGTATCCTTCATAATCGGTGTGGTAATTTCACGTTAGAATAGTGTGGGTTGGTAAAGAGTGGTAGAAGGAAAAAACTCTGGAGACTAATATTAGGATGAGTAATATGGTCACAATGGTATGAAAGGAATCAAATAAAGTTCGAGACAAAAAGTCTTGATTTCAATCACTTTATTTACACATTGAAAGTCAGAATTGGAGTATGGGCAAAGGAGATTTTGGATTATAAATGTGGCACTCCTCATAACTTTATTCATTATTTACATGCTATACTGCTTTAGGCCCTCTTAAAAGGATGGTTTGTTGCAGCCTTGTTTTGTATTTCTTTTTCGTAGCTGATTGTATTCTTGAGTCTTAGATGATATAATGGTGCATGATTTTTTCCTTAGTTTTGATGTGTAAGGTGTAGAAAGTACTTTGTCTTGACATGGTGTGTAAGGTGTTAGGTAAAAACTTGATGATATCGCATAGCCCCCTCTTCCAATGGCATTTTGGGTGGCCTGTCTCTTGGCCCCCTCTTCCAATGGCATTTTCCCCTCGCAGTGTTTTTTATTCCGACGGTTTTGGGGTTTCCAAGTTTCAGTGTTGGTGTTTTCGTTTAATATATTCCTAATTTCCAATATATATATATATATATATATATATATATATATATATATATATATATATATATATATATATATATATATATATATATATATATATATATATATATATATATATATATATATATAGGTTATAGTGTGATGTTTTCTAAATTAATGTGTGATGCTTTCTTCATAAATATGTGTTACTAGATCTGCTGCTATGACAAAAATTTTTCGACCGTTAGATCTTAATCAATCAACGGTAGTTACTCCTTCCTATCCTTCCTATTTTCACACCCCTTCTCATTGGATCCCTCCCCATATATATATATATATATATATATATATATATATATATATATATATATATATATATATATATATATATATATATATATATATATATATATATATATATATATATATATATATATATATATATATATATATATATATATATATATATATATTATATATATATATATATATATATATATATATGTTTTTACTCTAACCTTTCAACATAATAATATATATAAAACAGTGTTGTGTGTCAAGTTTCATGTATAACAAACAATGTTTGAGCTACTTTATGCGCGAAAGTGCCGAAAAAGCTTAAAAACCTTAAAATTGCAACTTAACACTTAATATCAAGCATATGACTATATTTTTCGACTCTAACCATTTCAACACAATAATATATATAAATTAGTGTTATGTGTCAAGTTTCATGCATAACAAACCATGTTTGAGCTACTTTATGCGCGAAAGTGCCGAAAAAGCTTTAAAAACCTTAAAATTGCAACTTAACACTTAATATCAAGCAAGTAACTATTTTTTTTGGTGAACTTTGTACATCCAGGGTACAAAGGCTTTTGAGAAGCCTTTGTCAACAAGTCAAATACACGAGGACGTTTTCCTAACTCATCCTCAACTCCCTCCATCATCTCATCAACACGATCCACATCCTCATCGACATTCTCTTCATCTGTCTCATACCCACCAACACGATCTACTACATCCTCATCGACGTCGATGACATTATTGACATCCTCAACAACACTTTTTTCCTTGTAAAATCCCTTCTCACCATGCCAAACCCAAACATGATAATGAGGCCTAAATTCACGTCGAAGTATATGTTCTCTAAGGATATAAACACTATCTAGCTTTGATACATTTCCACAATTGACACATGGGCAGTAAAAACCAACTTAATATCGTTACAAACATTTATAGTTACAAACACAAACATATCAAAAATATAACTTAATATATGCATAGAAATTAATTACCTAATATTTGTGGTAAGGTTGAACAATGTTGTAATTTACAATGAAAAAAAAACAAAATTAGTACACATTACAATGAAGCAAACAATCAAAAACCCATAAAGAATTAACCATAATTATCAACAAAAAAAGTGAATAAATGACAAAATTAAAAAAAAAAGGAAAAAAGTACTTACGAGAGCAACAACAGTTGGTAGAAGAAGAAAGAACAAAAACAACACAATAAAACAACAATTTCGTGTGGTTTTTTTGGTGTGGTTTGAAGAAATTAGAAGCAAGTGGGTATTTAAACTTGAACAAGAATGAACAGTTCTTCGTGGGTTTCGTGAACAAGAGGAACAATCTGCGGTTTTTGAAGATGAACAAGAAGAGTAGCAAGCAATTTCGTGGGTTTTTGCAGATGAACAAGAAGAAGATTAAGAAAGAAGATGAAGAAGAAGAAGAACAGTCTGTGCTTTCATTTTTGGAGTTGGGTTTATGAAACAGTAGCTTTTTGTGAACGTTACAATTAAAAGGCGGGTTTTTTTATTTTAATTGAAAGGAGTATTTGCTCAAGTCTTGACCAAAACCGCAGCATTTGTGCTTTGTTTTTTATTTTGTTCAGTTATTTGTTGCTGTCAAGCTTGAAACCGCAGTTTTTAAGTTATATTTTTTTTGGCCTAATTTTTTTTTGTTAAATACTACGTATAAGAGAAACCGCAACATATGTCTAACAACAAATACGTTTTTTTCCAGTAGTGTATGTTCCTCCTCTAGCGAAACCTTACATATATCAGATAGTCATTATTAGTTATCAAGTGTAGGTGACTGTAAAGATATTTATTTACATTCATGTGATGAATGTGAAAATTGTTGAAAGTATTGAAGAACTGAAAATGAAAAATGAGAACCGAGAAACTTAAAATCAAGCCTCGAAATGTATTTTTGCGTATCTTATGAATACATTATGATTGTCATAGTATTATAGTGTTGAGGAATTATACTCAACTTTACCTCTGATCCTATTCAAACGACTGTCATCCGTATTATGGATGACAATATTTTTTGCAGGAAGATGTGCACCAAGATCGGGTCCTTCGGAGTCTCGATCTTGCACCCAATCAGCCTATCTACTTCGAATAGGGGTTGGATTGTTCTCAAGTCTTCAAAACGCACAAAAATCACCCCCAAGAAATCAAATCTTGGTTTGTCGGTCAGCCGTCAATGCGATCCTATTGGTTTCTCTCGCCAATGGATTAAATCACTCGTTTCTTTCTTTGAGTTTTACTCAATGGTTGGAAGGATGACAATCCAAATTGTTCCACAATTTAGAAATTAGATATTGTTTCACAATCTTTTGAAATGGGCTGAATTGCTAATGCGCACAAACGAATACAAGGTGGGCTCGAAAATTCTAGAAAAAGAAGTGATAATTTATGTAATAAAATCTGGACTGTAATCTAATTATACAATGGGAAAGTTAGGCTATTTATAAGCTAAGATATCCTAAACTAGCCATTGACCAATGTTTTAGTACATACCCAATTACACATGTGCAAATACCATCAAAATAAAACATAAAAAACACGCCCAATTTCTGTCTGAAATGGTGGTTGACCACGGGACCTTCGCTTTGGTTTTTTATGTTGTTGTGAGTATCATTAAGGGTGTTCTTGGGCCTTGACGGGGAGGTCCATTTGCAAGGATTGCGTTGCTACCCTTGTCCAAGTTGTTGCTGCTCAAATGAGGGCTCCTCATATGTCGCAAGGTGGGCTGGTCGCCATGGGCTGCTATATTGATTTTTCGTGCCTTCATGGGTTGTTGTTAATGTCTTCGTGTCCTTATGATCTTGGATTTATCCACCATGACCATGATCTCGATCATCCTCATTTTGAATTGAGCCATAATGATTTTGAACTGAACCATTGTGTGATAGGGGCACATATGGTTCAAGATGTAATTCAAGTTTCAATTGAGGCTAACAAAATTGATTTTCTTTATCGAGGACTTAACTGCATTTTATTTTAGTTGATGACTTTGATGTTTATGGTGTATTCATACTTTTATTATGTTTTGAGAAAACATATATTATCTTCTCTCAGTTGTAACATTGTAAACTTATGTATTTAATCGGTTTTAATTTTAATGGATTCAAACAATTTGAAATTTTAGACTTTCGCATTATTTATTGTAAACGTTACTATTAGTATATGAATATGCTTTTTACTACTGAGATTTTTTTTGAGGATTATTTTGTGCATCTTTCTCGAGTCGAGAGGGCTTTCTAGTTGCACTCTCTTTTATGGGTATGAGTTTTTTGCCTTTATTTCCTCCCCAGACCATAATCGTAGTTCTTATGAGTTGGATACATTGGCTATGATGATGATAATGATATTACTCAAATATTTCATTGACTCAAAATAGTCTATAGTATATATTTAAAATACTTATCATCTCATAATAATGTAATTTTTGTTTTAAATTAAAAAAGCAAAGTACCTAAAAACATAAATTTAAAAATTATATAGAGAACACTACAAAAAAAGATGCAGCTACCCATGCTTAAAAATACATTTAGGCATGCTTATATGTGAGGCTGATAGATTTAGCCACGCTTAAAAAAGCGAGGTCTCTGCTTGTATGGGTAAATTTTAGGCACGCTTAATAAGCGTGGCTAAAATGGCTCTTTGTCACGCTTATAAGAGTGGTTGGTAGTACCTGTAGCCACGCTTATAGGTGTTGAACACTATTTTCACTTAATAAGCGAGGCTAAATGAATTCATAGTCAATTGTTTTGCTCTTGTTTTTACACACAAAATAAGCGTGGCTAATGAGTATAACTAACATCTTAATTAATTTTATTATTATCATTATTATTATTATTATTATTATTATTATTATTATTATTATTATTATTA
>CM033465.1:334650-386857 GCA_019425755.1 Amaranthus cruentus | reverse complement strand
ATTATTATTATTATTATTATTATTATTATTATTATTATTATTATTATTAACTAGTTGAACAAAATTAGTTGCAAAATTACTAAAAAATAATTTGTTCAACTAATATTCCCAAATGCAACAAAAAAATTACTAAAAAATAATAATTATTATTATTTTATTATTATTATTATTATTATTATTATTATTATTATTATTATTATTATTATTATTATTATTATTATTATTATTATTATTATTAAAAGTATTTGGCAAATAAAAAAAAATTCATTCACCAGAAAAAACATAATAATATTATTATTATTATTATTATTATTATTATTATTATTATTAAAAGTATTTGGCAAATAAAAAAAAATTCATTCACCAGAAAAAACATAATACACCACGGCAATAAGAACTCAGTTATCCTTATTTACATCAATGTGGAAACGAAGCCCACCTTCTAAAAGAGTCAGCAATAAACCAGAGCTATACAATGTAAGCTATACTAGTTACAACAAAAATAAAACAAAAACCTGCAAAATCAAACTGGTAGACTATAGCAGCAACAAGCTTCACATAGACTTGCATATACACAAAACCAAATGTTGCTTGCATCACTCTTTAAGAAAACATCAAACAACTCAACAGCATAGAAAGCAAGTATCATATGGCTGGGCAGCATCAATTCAGGAGCATGATTCATCTCTCCACAAGACAAAGCACTTCAACGCAACAGCACCTCAACATAGCACAAACATGGGCATCAATGAGCAGCATACTCTTTAACTCAACATAGCAGGCAACAACTCAACAGTAGGTGAGAGCACTAACAGCAACAACAACACAAGAAACTAAGGCAACAAGCAAACAATAGGCCAAGCACACTATATCAAAGCAAGGCAGCTCCTCAAAACAGCACTACAACTTTCAAACACCTTAGCAAATGGGGAAACGGAAGGAGATCAGCAGAAAGTCAGCAGCAACCCTCAACATAGTAGCAAGAGCACCGTTAGACTGCAACAAGGTAAGCAGCTACTTCGAAAGACAGCAGGCTTCCGGACTATCACCATTAAACCAAGTAGCATAGCATCAAAAGACCAGCAGCAACAGGCACTACAAGAAGCCAGCAGAACAACAAGCATTCACGGTATCAGATCAATCAAAAAATGACTCCAAGCAAATGACCTAGCACACAATACAACATGTTTTCTGAGCAAGACCAGCTCAACAAACAAGAGCACAAACATCCTCCACAGACCAGATAGCCTATAAACATGCAGCAGTAATGCTTAACCAACAGAACAACAAAAGAGTCAACAACCATCAGGGATCAACCCAGTAGCAAAGTGCCCAAAGACCAGATAACCTATAAACTCATTAATAATAAGTCATCAATAACAATTCAACTAGATAGCCTATAGTTTTGCCTCAGTCAACTTTGAAACTGTCATTTTGCTGTCATTTTTAAAAATAATACTAAGCTTATTCGTTGCAATTTGCAAGTCCAAAAGATAACCAATAGCAAACCAACATCCTCATTCCTCGAACACTTCAAGCAGCAATAAAGGTAATCCAATGATAAACAGAAATTAAGCAATGCAGTATTAAAACAAATAAAATGAAGAAATGAATGATGACAATACAAGCATTTGATGGAGATATAACCCGTAGTTCAAGCCTAGTGATCAACTCTGCAGCCTTGAGATACAATTCTTTGCCTTTAAGATCCTCACTGTATTGAGGTGCTGCTGCTGCTGCTGTTGTATTGAGGTGCACAAATAGAACGAATGAGGTGCCAACTTTAACCACCATCTTGAAACACCAGCACAGTAAAGCATTAACCACCATCTTGAAATTAAGCTAATGAACATAGATAGCCAATAATATATATAAAATCTTTAAAATTTCCAATAAGAGCTTTAGTAAAGCATACCAAGTTCAGGATATTGCATGCCTAAAAAAAATAATGCAGACTTAGAACAAGGTAAAAGTATATGACTTGCAAACATGAGAGAAAGCTCAGCAAAATTAGAACTTGAAATTTGAGAGGAAACAATAGAAAATCTTACCAGATGAATGTATGGGTAGTCTTCAAAATAAAATGTCCATTGAATTGAAATAAAAACCCTTTTTAATATGTAAAGAAGTACTTTTATCAAATTGCAGATTCAAACTCACATAAAACGCCGAAAACTATAAAAAGATATTGGATTTGCTAGAGAAACTATACAATTCTTAAGTGGATCTGGCGAAAACCTAAAATTGATAATGGAAAACCTAAAACCGTGAACAAGACCAATAACAAGAGCAATAGTTGCAGTAATTACGAAAACATTCTTCTTGCCATGTTTGTAATTAAAACTCAAATTGAATCTTGTGGGTAATGATTTGCGTCTACATTGGTGGATATGTGGGCTGGAGAAGCTTTCTTGTCGGCTTTGGTAGTGGCGTGCATTGTGCGGAAAGTTTGAGTTAGGGTTTTCCGATAAAGTCGTCAACTTTTGGTGGTGGCGTGGGTTGTGCGATAAATTTAGGTTAGGGATGTTTGGTAAATCTGTCGGCTTTGGGTGGTCATTTGGGTTGTGCGGCGGGTTTTGTATGAGGGTTTTAGAGAGGAGGGCGGGAGATCAGAATTCGAGGGGTTGTTTGGGTGAGACTTGAGAGGGAGAAGGCAAATAATGTCGTGGCTGAATGATGGTATTTCAATTTTGTTTTTCAGTTTTATTTGCCACGCTTATTCAGTGTGACTGAATTATTTATGTTTTTTATTTAATTGATATATTAGCCACGCTTAGTTTGTGTAGCTGAATTAATTATGTTTTTTTATTTAATTTACATTTAGCCACTCTTATAGGTGTGGCTGAATTGATTACATATATTATATTATTTAATTGACCTGTTAGCCTCACTTATAAGTGAGACTATTATTCCCACGCTTAATAAGCGTGCCTAATTACAAAAAAGTGTAGCTAATTGCAAAATAACTTGCCACACTTAAATAAACATGGCTAAATAAGTGTAGCTATATGCAACATTTTTTGTAATGGAATATTATTTCAAAACATTTTGAATTAATTATTATTAGCAACTAATGACTATTTAAGTATCTAAAAACATAATTTTTGTTTAGAAAGATCAATGGCTTGTTAAAAATGGGATTGTGCTACACTTGAATCACTCGTCCACTAATGCTAATGTGTTGTGTGTTGCGGATCTTGTTATTTTTGATTCAAGCGAGTAGGACTTTTTCTGGTTTTGAATCTGTTCTGCCTCTTAATTTTTGAGACATAATCCGGGGTTTGTGTCTTTCAAAGAAATAGGCGGCTGACAGTCTTTTCTGGGTTACTGGCTGGGCACTTTGGGAGCGAGTACGATTGCTTCGAATGAAACGTCCGACCCATATACTCACCTTTTGGATAAGATCTGGTTTGTAGAGTGCCCCCCTAAGACGAGACATGCACTTTTTGTGGCGTACTTGTAATGGCAACTTAGCGGTCAATGAAGTTCGATACCATTGTCATATTGCTCTGATAAGTGCAATTATTTACGCTTATCCGCATCAATTTTATGGTCCTTATACGTAGTTTTAGTGGGATTTAGGCATGTTATTAGTGGTTTGTTGCAAATTTTGTCTCATGAGGTTGATTTTGTGTTTTATGTGATAAATGAGGCAAAATTGGGGGTTTTTGTTAGGTTCCGGAGTTATAAGAGGGTGGAGGCTTGGAGAAATAGCCTAAGACCCCTAAAATATGTGAAGAGATTGTTGCTCGTTCGAAGATGTTTGACAATGAAGATGGGCAAAAGAGAAAAGAATGAAAAAGAGCTTAAAAGACAAAAGTTTGGAAGTGAATTTTGATACATGCTCACTCTTTTGGCCATAACTTTTGATAGAGAGATCACATTGATGCAACGTTTGCGGCATTGGAAAGTAGACTTCAAGAGCTTTCCAACGGTATATTATACGTACATATCCAATAACTGTGCAAGAAATGGAGGCCATTCAAAGTTCGCTAGTCAGACAGTGAGCGACGACTCGTCGCCTAAAAGTGACGCTCGTCGCTTCCTAAGCGACGCTCGTCGCTCAATCGATGATGAACTCCATTTTCTTCCAGAGACTGAGCGACGACTCGTCACCCATAAAGTGACAATCGTCGCTATTCAGGACGGGTCAATTTCCAGCGGTTTTCTTCCTAATTTTTGGAGCCACTATTTAAAGTGGCGGTTACTTTTGTTTAGAATCATTAGTTTCATTTTTAATTTTCTGTAATTTTCCATTAGAGTTTTTTAGAGTTTTTCTTTCAATGAACCTTTGAAGAACCTTTGTTGCATTTGGATTTCGCATTTTCGGTTTATGTTATTTCTCAGATTCGTAAGTTTTCTCATGTTATTGTTTTGTTCTTCGCTTTTGATCATTACTTGTTATATGTCTTCCATAGTCATGAATTGTGAGTAGTTTCCTTATCTAGGGTTAGGGTAAAATCCCTAATTCGAAGCATGGATTGATATTTTATTGATTGATTGTATGTGATTTGAGCCTATAATTGAACTTGTGCTTAATGAATCTTGATTTAAATATCTTCATTAACCTTTTCAATAAAACGGAAGTTTGAGATTAGGATTAATTTAGGATCGAAATATATTTAAGTTAAACTCCTTCTAGTATTAACTAATATAACGGAAGTTTGAGGATTAATACTAGTTGGCCTTAAATCGATATTAGTCAATAAAGCGGAAGCTTGAGATTAATTAGATCGCGTTCGATTATGTCAACGGCTTAAGTCCATACAATCATGAGAGTAATTGAATTCCATGTTAGAATTAGGTGATGCCCGACGCCCTAGTGTTTGTCATATCTTGTTTTATCACCATTTTTATACTTGTTTTAGTTTCTTGCACCCTAGGATTAGATACAAAACCCATATTATTTGTTTTTCCCTTGTCTTGTTTATCATAAAACATACAACTACGCGTACACCGTGCACTTGCGGTTAATTAAAATTTACTCATCATGCTCCTTCCCTTATGTGTGGTGGTTGTGAATCGTGATACTACCCCCGAATATATTTGTCATGCCCTGATGGAATGTAGTTTTGTTCGTGATATTTGGCTTCACCATCTTGGGAGTGATATGGATTCGAATGCACCCAATGCTTCTATCAAAGATTTATTTCTTTGGGTTGTGGACCATAGTACGAGTAGCATCATTTCTTCTATAGCTTCTACTTAATGGGCGGCTTAGATGGCTCCAAATTAAAGGGCTTTTAATGGCTGTTGTCCCAATATTCTCAATTTATTTGCTAATATTGCAAAGATAGTTCGTGACTTTAATGAGTATGTTGGTCGAGTTATCAAGCGCCCGACTCCCATTAAAACTTCTGCTCCTACTAGTTGATGCCCCCCGAATGAAGACTGGATAAAGATCAACTTCAATGCTAATGTGGTCAATGATGGGGAACCTGGTTTAGGTGTTGTGGCCAGGAATGCGAGAGGTCAATTACTCATGGCAAGTGTTCGACGTGTGCATGCGAACTGGTCTGCTGAGTTGAGTGAACTCCTTACGGCTGCCTTACAGGATGGAGATTGCTCTCAGGTTGGGGTACTTACATTATTTTGGAAGGGAATTGTTCTCCGGTCGTCAATGGCGGCATTCGTTATCATGTAGCTCGATTCTCGCCGATTTTCCTCCTGTTTGAATTACATTGAAGCTTTGAAAATCTCATTCCTTAGTTTTAAATGTAACTTAGTTCGTAGAAATTGTAACATTGTTGCCCATTTGGTGGTTCGGTGGAACTTGGGTAGGATGGGTGAGACAGTTTTTATGGCCCCTTTCCCTCATAGTCTTGTATCCTTGGCCTCACTTGATCTAATATAAATCGCACTTTCGTTTTAAAAAAAAAGACTATTTATTTTTTGAATAATATCTGATTCATTAATAAAGAGTCATACGACATTTACATCAGAGATAAAAATTAGCAAGTACATAGCAACTAAAACCACATATAATTCAAAAATAACAAAACTACGATCGTTGTGTATGAGATCTGACAATTCTGAATATCCTCTTCCACATCGCGTTTGATACAGCCTTCTACGAGGGGGTCTTTCGATCTGTTGTAGTCTTGAGATATAATTGAATTAGGTGTAGTTGATGATAATTGCAATTTTGGTGTCTGCTGCATCATCGCATTAATCTCTACCAACAAATCAACTAAAGACCAAAATTCATAACTCCAAATCTCACAAGGAGAGACTTCAAAACCCAATATATGGGTAGAATCAACCCAATGAATGGGTAGAACAACTCTCTTAAAGGAAGAGGACAAAAATTTATTCTAATCATATTAAAAAAACTTAAATGGGAGAAATTAGGGGCTTATCATCATATTAAAGATTGATGATAGCCCCAAACTAACTATAGATATTAGGGTTTTTTAAGAGAGAGAAGAGAGAAACAGAATAGGGGCGGCTAGGGTTTTCTTGACATTCACCCGTATGAAAACTTTTTTCTCTCCTTTTTTTTTTAAAAAAAGACTATTTTAAGTTAATGCGAATTATCCTAAATAAATGTTTCTATTCCCTTCATTATTTATTGTTCTTCTCATTTACCTTTTTCATAATTTTCAAAGCTCAATATCTTTTAATACATATCGTAACAAAATATAAAAATATATGATAATAAATTACTCCCTCCGTTCTTTTAAGTTCTTCCAACTTACTATAACGGGTAGTTTCAAAAGTTCTTCCACTTTAGAATACTTTCTATTTTTGGAAAGTTTTCATCCCAGTTTTACCCCTTAAAACACCACTTTCCTTACTTCACACTACTATTTAATTATTTTATCTCTCATACTTCGAATACAATTATTACTTCATACTACTATTTAATTATTTTTTCTCTCTTAATTCCATCTTTATTAATATTTGTGAAAAACCTAAAGTGGAACATCAAAAAAAACGAAGGAAGTATAAATTAAGATGGAACTAACGTAATCTCATACAAATATATTTTATGTTTCATATATCTCTCAAAAACTTTAGTTATATTTTTCTCTTAATAACGTGAAATATTTTAAATAAGAAGAACATTAAATAACAAAAAAGTACTATTTAAAATAGGAAAAATTATCCTGAATAATCCGATCTAATGCTAATTTGCTATGAATAATCCCTACTATTGATTATTTTTAAATAATATGACTTTGAATTTTTTTTGCTCACAACACCCTTTTTTACATTTTAACCTACTACTATAGCTACTTACCACCAAAGAGGAGTTGAAATTGACCAAGAAAGAATCATAAAGAGGAAGAAAAAGTAAGCGTAACGACTAATAGGTACCTACAATAGTTGGTTAAAATGTGGCAAGGAGTGCTTTCAGCAAAAAAACATGCAAATGTTGGATTATCTAGAAATAATTAATAATTTGGATTATTCATAGCAAATAGAAAATAAATTGAATTATTTTAGACAATTTTTCCTTTAAAATAAAATTTTATTTGTATTAAGAAAAAGAGAAAAAGATATGATAATGGAGCGGACCAACCGAGGTGGTATTTTACCCTACCGTTGGCCAGCTGTTTTTTTTTATCAATTTTTAGATAAACTTTCACTCAAATCGATCCTCACCGTTGCTCGAAACCTAAAATTTTGACGGAGTCGTTTCTACCCTTGAAATTCAAATTTAAAAAACCCTAAAACCTGTAGTATCCCCCGATTTAAACTAGCCGTTTCTCTCTATCTCTCTCTCTTCCCTATATAACTTTCCTCGTCCTTCTTTACTTTTCCCCACTTTCAAATCCCTAATTTCTTCCCTTTCTCTCAAACCCTTTATCTCTCTTTCCGCTTTCCAAATCAACTAAAATAATTCAAAATGCGTGAAATCCTTCATATTCAAGGGGGTCAATGTGGGAACCAAATTGGGGCTAAATTCTGGGAAGTTGTTTGTGCTGAACATGGCGTTGATGTCACTGGAAAATACCAAGGTGATACAGATCTTCAGTTAGAAAGGATTAATGTTTACTATAATGAAGCTGGAAGTGGTAGATTTGTTCCTCGAGCTGTTCTTATGGACCTTGAACCGGGTACCATGGACAGTATTCGGGCCGGCCCTTATGGCCAGATTTTTCGCCCGGATAACTTTGTTTTTGGACAATCTGGGGCAGGAAATAATTGGGCTAAAGGTCATTATACTGAAGGTGCTGAGTTGATTGATTCGGTTCTAGATGTTGTTCGAAAAGAAGCTGAGAATTGTGATTGTATGCAAGGTATTTGACGAAATGTTTCTACGTATATTTTAGATATTTTAGTTTCTAAAATTCGTTATTTTTTATTGTACCATTTCTGTTTAAATTCAGCCAACATATATGCGTGATATATACAATCGATTCCTAATAGTAAACTAGTTTTATTTTTAAATTTTTTTTGATCTTAGGAGTATTTGATTTAATTATGTCCTTCTTACTTTAGTAGTTTTCTGTAAAGGTTAAGCCTGACCTGCAAAATAGTATGGTTGGATTAAAATGAGTAGCATGGAAGAAGCAATTTTTGTGCTGGGTGTTGATTTGTTTTTGGTGAATGTATTTTTACAGGGTTTCAAGTTTGTCATTCATTGGGAGGAGGAACAGGATCTGGAATGGGAACTTTGCTGATTTCAAAGATACGAGAGGAGTACCCAGATCGAATGATGATGACATTTTCGGTTTTCCCTTCACCGAAGGTTTCAGATACTGTGGTTGAGCCTTACAATGCTACATTGTCTGTGCATCAACTTGTTGAAAATGCTGATGAATGTATGGTTCTTGATAATGAAGCTTTGTATGACATTTGCTTCAGAACTTTGAAGCTTACGACTCCAAGCTGTAAGTTTCTGAATACGGTGTTAAAGTCTTTGCATTCTAATTCCTCTGTTGTTTAGATGTGTTTTCAATTCTTCTTCTGTTTATGTGAAATCTTATATCTTATAGTGTTAAAATAGTTGTTTTTGGGCTACATTTTGGTTTACCGCTGTTACAGTGTTCCATGTTTAGATTTTGTGGTTTTCTGATTTTGGGACTGATAAGTGATTGCATTTAAGATCTATATTGATATAATCGCATAACCTTTCACCAAATGTTCTCTTGTCCAATTTCAATATTTTCACTTGAGAGTTTGGTAGCATTTAAGCTTCAGGTCTTGATTCAATTGTTTGTATTTGACACCAATCGTTAAAAATATGAATTCTTATCTAAGTTTTGTTGGATATTGCAGTTGGCGATTTGAACCATTTGATATCAGCTACCATGTCCGGAGTAACTTGCTGTCTAAGGTTCCCAGGTCAACTGAACTCTGACCTTAGAAAATTGGCAGTCAATCTCATCCCCTTCCCTCGGCTTCATTTCTTCATGGTCGGTTTTGCTCCTCTAACCTCTCATGGCTCTCAGCAATACCGTTCCTTGACAGTCCCTGAGCTAACTCAGCAAATGTGGGATGCCAAGAACATGATGTGTGCAGCTGACCCTCGACATGGCCGTTACTTGACAGCCTCTGCAATCTATAGAGGAAAGATGAGCACAAAGGAAGTCGATGAGCAGATGCTTAATGTGCAGAATAAGAACTCCTCTTACTTTGTTGAGTGGATTCCCAACAATGTGAAATCCACAGTTTGTGATATCCCTCCAGTTGGTCTGAAGATGTCTTCCACCTTTATTGGTAACTCGACATCCATTCAAGAGATGTTTAGGAGAGTAAGTGAGCAGTTTACTGCCATGTTTAGGAGGAAGGCTTTCTTGCATTGGTATACTGGGGAAGGAATGGACGAGATGGAGTTCACAGAGGCCGAGAGCAACATGAATGATTTGGTTGCAGAGTATCAGCAGTATCAAGATGCAACAGCTGACGAAGAAGACGAATATGAAGAGGATGAAGATCAGCAGTATGAATGATATTAGCTTTTGCTCAAGAACCAAAAAGATTATCAACTTTAAAATGTTAGAACTTTGCTTAGCATTCGTTTGTAAGTGTAAACTCAACTTCCGGTTGTAGGAAACTTGATTTCGGTAAAGCTGTATTGATACCCCCTCAACAATTGTGATATTCTTGGGGATTTGCAGTAATGGTTATATCTTTTGTTATATATCTGAGTTCCTGTTGCTGATATTCTTGCTGAATGCTAACCAGTAGGGAACTGTATTGAAAAAAACCAATTATATTAATCGACTCACAATTGACGAGAATGGGGATTTGGATTGAGATTTGTGTTGGAAGTTATTTCCTCTGTTTCAATTTATTTGCAACCTTTGTTTTCTCACGCAGTTAAATGCACTAAATTATAAAAATTTGAAATTGATAATTTAACCTATGATAGCTGTTTTTACAATGAGACAAATTTAAACAATATCATAATTAATAGTTATGAATGAATTGCTGTTTTTGCCAATGTTGCATGGATGCCGGAAGTATATTGAGGGTGTTTGACAAATGACTGATAGCTGGTAGTTGATTATAGTGCTGATTTGTCGAGCTGGTTTGACCACCTATTTTGAACCAGCTGCTATAAGTAGCTTGTTTTACAAACAGCTTATTCGTATCGATAAGTTGTTTCAACCAGCTCAATCGCCAAACACTAATAACGCATTAACTGGTTTGACTACCCAATCATCTATTAATATAAAAAAGTTAAAATTGCTCAATAAGCTAATTTTTCAAACACCACCAACATATTTCTATTCTCGTGTTTGGTACTTCCTCTGTTCTGTTTTGGTCGCACCAATTGATTTTGACACATATTTAAGGGCTGTCAAATCAGTATTGTAAAAGTAGGAAAACAACCATAATTTTCAGATTCCACTACAACACTAGGTTTTCTTATATTTAAATGATAAAATTATTTTACACAAGTGGGGAAACCAACATACTTTTCCACCTAAAATTACAGATCATAGAATTAGGAAAAGAGGACACAAAAATTACAAAATTTCCACACTTTCCCACCAAAAAAACAATACCTAAAATTTGGGAGTTAAAATGATATTTTCCCACCAAAATAAAATTACAGATTTCTAGCCTATATAAGGACTTCAAGATTTCATTTCTTCCCCACACTATGTTTCACTCTTTGAGCATTCACTTCATAATCTTGAGGGTTTAACCCGATCTTAATCATCAACTCTGAAAAACCAAGAACCAAAGCAAAATTAATTAATTGGGGAGGGGGGTTCTTTCCAATAGAAATTCACACACATGTATAATATCTTTCAAGTTTTGAAGTTTTAGCAAGCAATCAAGATGGATGAAAATACAAACCTTGATGAGGATTTCGATCCGAACATGGAGGAATTCATTTCTTATTTTGAACAACTTGATTTCATGGAAAATTATGATATTTATGAAGATTACACAAGTGAAACATATGAGAATGTTGATGTCAGTTTGAACTTGAGTTTAATTAATTACCAATTTCATTCTAACCCACAATAAACACCATTTGAGTTAGGGATATATGGATTCAGCAAGACAATGCAAGACCACACATATTAATAAATGATCATACATTTAATGAAGCTGCAACACAAGATGGGTTCAATATTAAGTTAGTTTGTCAACTAGCTTCTAGTCCAGACATGAACATTTTGCATCTAAGTATTTTTAGTGCTCTTCAATCAATTCAATTTAGAGAATTTCCAAGAGATTTGCCAGCTTTAGTTAAGGCAGTAACTGATGCGTATGACACATTCAATCCAAAACTTTTGAATTACTCATAGATTCAATATCAATTGTGCATGCGACCACCCATGAGAAAGAAAAGGTTGGACAGGCTAGGTCAATTGCCTAGTCAACTTGAAGTTCCTACAGAGCTTATAAATTCCACTAAAATCAATATTTACGTCGTGGTTTAATTAATCTCAATGTTCTTCCACATGATGAAGATTGAAATTAATTAGCCATAGAAATTGACTTTTTTGTACATGTGAAGTAGCCCAAATATTTTTGGTAGATTACATGCAATATTTTGTAAAGGATTTAAAGGTTAGAAGATTAGATGCAATATTTTGTAAAGGATTTAAAGGTTAGAAGATTAGATGCAACATTTTATAAAGGATCAGGTTAGAAGATTAGATGCAACATTTTGTAAAGGATTTAAATGGTTACATTCCACATTTTGTTAGATGAACCCATATATACAAACATTTAGTAATCATAAGCATGCTGTCTTTATTCATCACATCACTTGACATCCCTTGTTTTTTTAACTAATTAAAACATTTAGTCATTGATGTGGTTTTTTTAACTAATTAAAACATTTAACATCATTCATATATTGTATATTCCCAAGTTTCACTTGTGATATTTCCCTCAGAACATCAAGTTTCACATCATTTAAATTAGTGCACAAGTAAGTAGTTCAGCCCCTTCTCGAGTAACTACATGTAAGGACACAAAAAATATTTGGGTTTTTTTTATTAATACTTAGACTACTATCTTTGCCATTTCAAATTGAAGAAACCAACAATGTTACAACTAAAACAGAACAAAGGAAGTAATGGATATGGCAATATTAATAAATCACACTAGCTGAAATGGCATGAACAACAATAGTGCTTATGTATCAACCTAAATTGTGGTCAAGCGCAAGGTGGCAATGAACTTGCTTATTCATTGGTGCACTAATTTATTAGTATTAACCCCGTCATCATTGACAATTTACAGATCATCCATTAAATGCAACATGATCATCATAATTCAATTAACACCATGATCAACATTAATCCAACAACTATTAACACCATCATATTATAAATTAACATCATTCAACATTAATCCAGTAGCAACTAATCCAACAACACTAAACACCATGATATTATAAATCATCATCATTCAAGATTTAATCCAGCAACAATTAATCCAACAACAATTAACAACATCAGATAATAAATCATCATCATTTTACATTATTCCAGCAACAACT
This sequence comes from Amaranthus cruentus, assembly GCA_019425755.1. Lineage (NCBI taxonomy): Eukaryota > Viridiplantae > Streptophyta > Magnoliopsida > Caryophyllales > Amaranthaceae > Amaranthus > Amaranthus cruentus. The sequence continues at coordinate 373,932 of CM033465.1, read as the reverse complement.
AAGCCAGCAACACTTAACACCATCATAATATAAATCCTCATCATTCAAAAATTTACCAGCAACAAATAATCCAACAACAATTAACAACGTCTGATAATGAATCATCATCATCCAACATTTATCCAGCAACAATTAATCCAACAACAATGAGAAAAAATAAAGAAAGGGATAGAAATGCTCATTTTCAACAACCGCAAATGCTCATTTTAGGAGGTATCCTTCTCTCAGACATTTCAGAATCTTCAATTTGAACAACTTTTAGAATAACCGGCTCAATTTTGATTGTTTTCCATACCACTTCATCATCATCATTAGGAAAGCCATAATACGAAGAGGGGGTCTTGCTCCGGGGTGTCAACAACCACAGCATCATTATAGTTAATGTAGTAATGATCATATCATGATCCATGAACATTATCACACTTAATGTTCTTAAGGCATTTACTAGATAAAACAGATAGCCCTTTTTAACCCTTGTTCAAATAACTCATTTTTCCAGAAAATCAAACAAAATCAGATGAAAATGAGAAAATGATCTAGAAAATCATCAGTGATTAAAGGTGAAGATCCAGATGTAACCGTAACAGAACATGTAACCCAAATCTAGCCCAGAAACGTAAAAAAAAATTAACAAAACAGATCTAGCCCAGAAATTGATCTAGCCATAGAAAATGATCTAAGGTGAACATCTAGATGTAGAGGGAGTGAATAACAGAAACTAATCTAGCCTTAGAAAACGATCTAGCCCCAAAAAAAAAAAATAACAAAATGATCTAACCCAGAAAAAACGAAAAAAAAATAAAAACAGAGATTGAAGGACCACATTCTAACCCAGATCTAGCTTTAGAAAACCAATAGAAACTTTGGAGTTCAAGATCTAACCTAGAAATCCATTCCCATTTATTTTTTCTTTGTACCGTAAAAAGAGAAAACAAAATGAAGTTCAACAAGCAAAATGAGGAGTGAATAAGACATGCATGCATTATAAATGGGGAATGCACCTATAGGAGTTGAGGAGCCATTAATGACAGGGAGTTGGGAAGGAATTAATGAGGAAGAGCTTGGAGATTTCTAGAAGCATTAATGGGAAGCCATTAATAATGGCATTGGGTTTCTAGGTTTAATGAGGGAGTTAGGAAGGAATTAATGAGGGAGAGTCGGGAAGCCATTAATGGCGTTGGGTTTCCAGGTTTATAGAGGGAGAATTAGAAGAGATTTCTAGAAGCATTAATGAGGGAGAGTTGGGGTACGGTTTAGAAATTAAGGGTTTAGAGGTGATAACGGCTGAGATGCACTATTAAGGGCAATTTCAACGGTCAAGATTAAAAGAACATTTAATCAATTGTTTTAGGAAGATAGAGATAAAAAAAAAGAAATTTTAATTATAGGTAGGTAGTGGTTGTGGGTAAATTAAATAATTAATGGATGATGTATGATTGATGGTGATATTTGGGGTAAGAATAAAGTGAGGATAAAATAAGTAGATTATTTTTGCCAAAAATAGTAATGTTGCAAGTAATATGAAACTTCAAAAAATAGTAAGTGATGTAAGTAAAATGGAACATAGGAAGTATATTAATGAGAATGAGTTGGAAATTGTGGATATATATTAGAAATAAAATATCAATTTCCTACTAAATATATAAAAGAACTTGGGTATAAAGCTAAGGTATTTTTCACCAATAACCCGATTCCCCTCCAAGAACATGTTCTCTTCAACTTATTGTTTGAACTTATTTCTTTTCATTATTGAAATCATATTAAGTCAGATCAGATCATATCAGATCAAATTAGATCAATTGTATTCAGACCAGACCAGACCTGATTATATCAGATCAATATTATTATTAAAGTTATAAAAGAATAAAGCTTTTCAACAAGGTAGAAAGATGATTTCAAGATAATTAAAACATAATTCATTTGCACCATCATCATCCAACATTTATCCAGCAACAATTAATCCAACAACAATGAGAAAAAATAAAGAAAGGGATAGAAATGCTCATTTTCAACAACCGCGAATGCTCATTTTAGGAGGTATCCTTCTCTCAGACATTTGAGAATCTTCAATTTGAACAACTTTTAGAATAACCGGCTCAATTTTGATTGTTTTCCATACCACTTCATCATCATCATTAGGAAAGCCATAATACGAAGAGGGGGTCTTGCTCCGGGGTGTCAACAACCACAAAATCATTATAGTTAATGTAGTAATGATCATATCATGATCCATGAACATTATATCACACTTAATGTTCTCAAGGCATTTACTAGATAAAACAGATAGCCCTTTTTAACCCTTGCTCAAATCACTCATTTTTCCAGAAAATCAAACAAAATCAGATGAAAATGAGAAACTGATCTAGAAAATCATCAGTTATTAAAGGTGAAGATCCAAATGTAACTGTAACAAAACATGTAACCCAAATCTAGCCCAGAAACGTAAAAAAAAATTAACAAAACAGATCTAGCCCAGAAATTGATTTAGCCATAGAAAATGATCTAAGGTGAACATCTAGATGTAGAGGGAGTGAATAACAGAAACTAATCTAGCCTTAGAAAATGATCTAGCCCAAAAAAAAAAATAATAACAAAATGATCTAACCCAGAAAAAACGAAAAAAAAAAATAAAAACAGAGATTGAAGGACCACATTCTAACCCAGATCTAGCTTTAGAAAACCAATAGAAACTTTGGAGTTCAAGATCTAACCTAGAAATCCATTCCCATTTATTGTTTCTTTGTACCGTAAAAAGAGAAAACAAAATGAAGTTCAACAAGCAAAATGAGGAGTGAATAAGACATGCATGCATTATAAATGGGGAATGCACCTGTAGGAGTTGAGGAGCCATTAATGACAGGGAGTTGGGAAGGAATTAATGAGGAAGAGCTTGGAGATTTCTAGAAGCATTAATGGGAAGCCATTAATAATGGCATTGGGTTTCTAGGTTTAATGAGGGAGTTAGGAAGGAATTAATGAGGGAGAGTCGGGAAGCCATTAATGGCGTTGGGTTTCCAGGTTTATAGAGGGAGAATTAGAAGAGATTTCTAGAAGCATTAATGAGGGAGAGTTGGGGTACGGTTTAGAAATTAAGGGTTTAGAGGTGATAACGGCTGAGATGCACTATTAAGGCCAATTTCAACGGTCAAGATTAAAAGAGCATCTAATCAATTGTTTTAGGAAGATAGAGATAAAAAAAAAAGAAATTTTAATTATAGGTAGGTAGTGGTTGTGGGTAAATTAAATAATTAATGGATAATGTATGATTGATGGTGATATTTGGGGTAAGAATAAAGTGAGGATAAAATAAGTAGATTATTAAAGAACTTGGGTATAAAATAGTAATGTTGCAAGTAATATGAAACTTCCAAAAATAGTAAGTGATGTAAGTAAAATGGAACATAGGAAGTATATTAATGAGAATGAGTTGGAAATTGTAGATATATATTAGAAATAAAATATTAATTTCCAACTAAATATATAAAAGAACTTGGGTATAAAGCTAAGGTATTTTTCACCAATAACCCGATTCCCCTCCAAGAACATGTTCTCTTCAACTTATTGTTTGAACTTATTTCTTTTCATTATTGAAATCATATTAAGTCAGATCAGATCATATCAGATCAAATTAGATCAATTGTATTCAGATCAGACCAGACCTGATTAGATCAAATCAATATTATTATTAAAGTTATAAAAGAATAAAGCTTTTCAACAAGGTAGAAAGATGATTTCTAGATAATTAAAACATAATTCATTTACACTTTGAACCCTAAATTTTATTAAAATCAAGATGGTAAATTATTAAATGAATGTTTATAAAAAGTAAAAGCCTATTTTAAATACTTTCAATATAAGTTTCTAAGTACATAAAATCTCTTAAACACTTTAAATAATGTATGAATAAACACTTTAGTTAAATGTGAAATTTATAAAGTTAAGTATAAATAATTCAATTTGTCAAACTAAAACAAAAAGAACTTTTATTTAAAAGCAAACTCTTCTTGTAGAAACACATATAAGAAAAAGAATACTTTGTATAAAATAAACTCAAAGAAAAATGGTTATTAAATATTTTCAAGATACATGCTTTAAAACATAAAGTAAGAGTCTTTAAATCCAAAGTTTTAACAAAACAAAGTTATTTTCTTTAACATTGTAAACTAAACAACCATTTTGATTTAAAGGCAATAGAAACTTTATTTAATAACTAAAGATAATTTTAGAATCTTTCAAGAATCAAATCAAACTTTGAAAATCATAAATTACCTTTGTAAGTACTTAGAAAAATTTTCAAGGACAAACTTACATTGTTCTTACATAAATAGTATATCATAATAATTCATAAAAGATATTTAAAAGATTATATTTTTAGGTTTATAATGCAAAACAAGAAGCTCCCAAAATCTGAATTTTATTAAAATACTCCATCTCATAAAATTAATTGAAGATCAACATGCATGGGTTCAAAAACATCAACACTTTTACTTGAAACAACAACTTGTCTAAAATATCAAAAAACATAGATCATCCATCATCCAACATCATACTCATGAACAATTCTTTTAAATCATAAAAACATGTAACCATTTCAAATTTTCCATTCAAGATAAAGTATGTTGACATTTCAAAAAAGTAAGACTCAACTAGTTCATAAATCAACAAAATAGGAAAAACAAGATCTTGCAAAAATAAGAATAAAGAAGGTTTTGTGTGTATACCTTCAAGCAAAACAACCAAGGTTACGTTGTAACTTAAAGATCTTTATCTACATAAAACCTCCAAAAGTTAGAATAAGTAAGGTTAAAAGGTGTTAAGCTCTCAAAACAACTTCACTAGGTTTCCTAGTAAGGTACTTACCTCAATTGTAGTATCTTCTTGATTTTTTTGAAGCTTTTTCTATGATAATCCATGCAAACTAGCACCTCCTATATCTCCTACAAACATCAAAGAACACATGAGAATTTTTATAGGACTTGCAATGACAAGAATTAAGAGAAAACGAAAGAACAAGGAAGAGCCCCAAAACTGCCAGAAATGGCGTGTTCAATGGAGGAGAAAGAAAGCTTTGGGTATTTTGTTTCACAATGAATCGGAATGAGATTTTTGGTGGAGTAAAAGTAAAGTGAGTCAGGCGAACAGGGGTATATTGCATACACGAAAATGTTTTGATTTGAGTGGTTTACAAAAGGTTTTTGACCAAGTTCCAGAATCAAAAAGTACAGCTGACCTTTTCTCCAAAATCACACTCTAAGCCTATCTTTATGGCTATACTTAGCTATTATTTTGATTGGTTTAGTGGTGTACCTATGGTATGAAAGTGGTGTTTAAGTTTTATAGCTGAAATACATTATTTACAATTTTTTTTGGAATTATTTTTCATGACACAAGGTTTGTACCTCTTTGGAAAAATTGTTCTTCTTTTATGTTTTTGATTTTCACCGCAAATATTGATAATCTAACAATACTAAGGATTATTAGACTAGATATTAAGGTTATCTAATTAATTTAATATAAATATTCCTAATATTAGCATGTACTTAAGGTCTCTTACATCCATAGTCGATTTTTAGATTTAGGGGCTTTAATGGAGTTTATTAAAAGTTTAAGTTCAAGATTAAAGTGTCTAAATTAGGGCTATTACAGATTTATTGCTTAGATTTGGTGCAACTTGAGTTACTCAAAGAAAATGATGAGATCTTGGATAACAAGTCGAGCGCATCTTCACCCAACTCACCAAAAGTGGAGAAAGCAAATGTGATGAATTTGTTACCATTTTCCTCACACTTTTCATCCTCTTTCTATCTGCCACACTAACTAAATAAGCACTAGTAGCCCATGAGGAGACCCCTATGCCGGAAAAAGGCGACCCCCAATAACATTCATACACGTATCTTTACCATGAAGCCAGTTAAAAAGAAGGAGATCCGCTGGCCTAATTTCTTTCCCCGCCTCTGACAAAAACCCTTAGGGTGCTTCCTTACGTACGAAAACCCCAGCTTTGCAGCAAATATCCACGAGCGTGTCTCGAACCAAATTATGTCGAGTCTCGAACCAAATTATGTCAAAACTTTATGCCAACCTCGCTAGAGCAATGTACTGCGTGATCTCCTCATACATCCATGTTGGCATTGTTGCAGCTCGGACATAATTTATCTTTGGTAAAAAAGGGAATGTTGAGCCGGTAACATAGAGCAGACCGAAATTGACGAGGATTCATCTTTTGGCCCAAACCTTCAATGGGAATGATAAGTAAAAATCCTGTACACGCAGTTGCTGGGAGGAACTAAGAATGGCAACTTATCTTGGGGTGAGCATGTAGGCAGACGCAAGGCTATTCTCGACAACACTAAAATAAGCCCCTGTCAAAATTTTCATCATATGGGGGGCAACAGATCCATCATTGAGACAAAAAGCAATGAACCACATAGAACACGGAAGGCATCAAGAGCCCATTCAAAAGCAGGGCCTAGTGAAGAGATATCACTACTAGCCAGGATCTTAGCTTGGAGCAAGCTGATTTATAGGCGATAAGCAAGGAAGGCATAATTAAGCAAGGAAAATCGTTTTAGTAGGAAAATAGTCGATAATTTCCGACTAATTTAGTTAGTAGAAAAACGGTCGGGAAATTTCGACTACCTTGTTAGTCGGAAATTAGTCGGTAAGCACTATTTCAGAATTCAACCCAAAATTACATGAAAAAGATTTTAAAAAAATTTCCGACCAGTTTAGCGACCATTTACTGACCACTCAGTTGGTCGCAAAAAAAAATAAAAGAAAATTTTTTTATTGATTGATTGCTCTACGTCATAGCCACACTAAACCCAAGTCACGCCCACGCGGACAACCACCTGACACACCTGCCAAATCAGCAACAGTAGCATTCCTCCCACTGAAATGCATCGGGTGGGATTTAAACCCAGGACCTCCAAGTTAGAATACCAACACTCCAACTACTAGGCCATGAGTTACTTAGTGATAATCTTAACAATGTTTGTATACTTAATTATAACATAACACTCTTACCACTTCATGTATTATTGTTATTATTATTATTATTATTATTATTATTATTATTATTATTATTATTATTATTATTATTATTATTATTATTATTATTATTATTATTATTATTATTTTATTTTATTTTATTTTATTTTATTTTAATTATAAAACCGTATTTCATATCATCGAAAGAGACTTTTACAAGAAGTTGGTTGGGAGTCGAACAACAAGCTGAGCTCCCACACCCTTTTATATACAAAAAGCTAGTCTTTGAAAAATATATGCCCTAGACTTGGTGCTGCCGGAGTTGCTCAGTGAGAACGAACCAATCCTTGCAAGTAAGTCGAGCGCATCTTCACCTAACTCTCCAAAGGTGGAGAAAGCGAAAGGGATGAATTTGTAGCCATTTTCCTCACACTTCGCAGTGTATTTCTTTCTCTTCCTTTCAACAGCATTGGCTAAAGAAGCCCTAGGAACCCATGAGGTGACTCCTGTGCCAGCAAACGGTGAGCTTCCAGTGACATCAACACATGCGTCTTTCCCGTGAAGCCAATTAAAAAAAAGGAGATCCGCAGGTTTGAGGTCCTTCCCTTCCTCTGAATAAAACCCCAATGGTGCCTCCTTACGTACCGACATTCCTACTTTACAACAAATGTCCACAAGCATGTCACGAACCAAATTGTGTCGAAACTTCACACCAATCTTATTAGAGCAATGCATAGTGTGGTCTCCCCATTTGTCCATTTTGGATTGTTGCAGCTCGAGCACATGCTACCTTCGGGGAATAAAGGAATAGCGAGCCAGTAACATAAAATAGACCGGTACTGACGATGATTCATTTTTTGCCCCAAGCCCTCAATAGGTATAGTAAACAGAAAATCCTGGGCATGCGGTTCCCGGGTGGAACTAAGAATGGCAACTTGTCTTGGGGTGAGCTTGTAGGTGGACGCAAGGCTTTTCTCAACCACATTAAAATAAGCCCCTGCCAGTTGTTTCATCAATTGGGGGGCAGCGGGTTCATTGTTGAGAGAGAGAGCGTTAAAGCCACAGAGAACCCGAAAGAAACCGAGTGCACGTTCAAAAGTTGGACCGGGGGAGGAAATAGCACAGTTAGCCAAGATCTTAGCCTGGAGCGAGCTGGTTTGAAGCCGAGAAGCTAGGAAAGCGTAGTTGATAACATCGCCTGCCGAGTAGATACCGAGGCCGCTCATTTTAATAGGAAGGGTAGCTAACCTCCATTGCGAGTCTCCAAACCCCGGCCCAGAGGCTGTTACAACCTTTTCCAGAGAAGAGCGCAGAGCAAGGTCGAACTGTATCTGTGCATCACCAAACCAATTTGAAGGGCAAGTCCTCATCGCATAAAATAACCTCCCAACGCCGGCACAATAAGAAAGAAGGAGGAGCTCACATTGTGGATCCTGAAGTTTTCTAACAACTGTCATAAGCTCAATGGTTTTAGAACCCTCTTAAAGGAAAAGTCATGGCAAAAACTCTGATCGATATTCACCGGTCCGCCAAGAAGTTTCACCCCGCATGAGGGCGAGAGATGTTAGGTGGGAAAACCCCTTGTTCTCGGCTCCTTGGGTCCTCCCTTGGCCAAAAGAGTTCAGTCTTATCCACGTTGAGCAATAAACTACTAGGTGGCCCTTCCTCTTGAATAAAGTGTAGAGCCTTGGCGACCATGAGGGTGTCGCCAACAATAGTACTGTCATCCAGGTACCAAGCCTGGAGGTTGAGCTTACAAGACTGATGGATCTTCAAGATTAAGGGGTGCAAGATAAGGGAGAAAAGCATAGAGCCAAGGGGGTCACATTGTTGAAACCCTTGGCACGACCAAAGGATGGAGTCGCCATAATATAACCGAGCAGGCTAGGAATAACAGAACTCCACCCAAGGAGCGAGAGAGGGGCATTGGATTCTAGTTTCTGACAACATAACACTCCTATCAACGAGATTGAAGGCATTCTAAACATCCACCAAGAGCATAGAGGTGCCAACAACTTCACCCTTGCATTCAACAAGTCGGTTGACATAATGAAGAATAGCCTCACCACCCCCTTGTGTGCCGACCCCAAACTGAAAATCTTCAAAATATGCATGCAAGGTTTTTCGAACGATAGAGGCGGCAACTTTGGATACAAGCCTGCGCCACACCGTTCCAACTGCAATAGGGCTAATGCCGCCCCCTGGCTTAACCAACGGGGTAAGGGGTGCACTAGCTATAAAACCCCTAAGCACGCTAGGACACTTACCACCTATTATTATTATTATTATTATTATTATTATTATTATTATTATTATTATTATTATTATTATTATTATTATTATTATTATAAAAAACAGACTAAGTTATACAACCCACAATATATTAGTGGGAAGCCGAGATACAATCTGGGCCCCCACTCCTCTAGCTATAGCAAAGCCTACCCTAGTGAAGATTTAGCTGCAGCACGAGCCCCAATGTTTTGCGTCGTCGAGAACTTCTGAACCCGCTTTAGCAACGCAACGAAACAACCTCCTTCTCTAATTCTCCAAGCGAAGAAAAGGAGAAGGGAATGAAACCATAACCAATCAGCCGACAACTAGCTTCATACTTCACCCGCTTCTGATGAGTCACATCAGCCACAACCCGCCCAGGGATAAAGTCAGATAGCCCTGTTTGTGTCAAAGGAGAAGACCCTGCTAAGTCCACACAAACATCACGACCAAGATCCTAGGAATAAAGTAACACATCAGCAGGTCTAAGGGCCTTGTCATTCCCTCCAGACAACCCTATGATAACCTCCTTTCTTGCCGAAATCCCAGATCTGTAGCAGATATCAACAACGATATCCCGGACAACATGATGCCGATGTTTAATACCCACAATACCAGCACACGACACCGCGTGATCACCAAAAATATCCCCAGCAAAAACCCGAGAACAAGCAAAGCACGGCGTCGAGATAGAGAACAATGGAACACCCATCCTATAGCACAACACACATCGGTAGGTCTTTGAGTTCATCGTCTGACCCAACCCAAAAATAGGGACGATCTCCCTGCTGCGATTTCCACATAGCTGATTGCCGAGAAGACAAAGAATAGGCGGATTCTGTAGAAGCGATAACCTTCGTGAAGTATGTATCTGCCAATTTCTTCATGAGTTTAGGGGCAGCGACCTCACTAGGATTACACATAATGTCAGAGTCTGTTTCATTAAACAGACACAACGCATCTCCAAAGGCTCGTCCAAGACCAACAATGCCAGCATGCCGTAAAAGATGTGTCTGCAACCCAGAAGACTGTAACCGAAAAGCAAGAAAAGCATAATGACGAACATCACCTGTGGAATATACCCCAAGCCCTCCAAACGCAAATGGTAAGGTGGCAAGTCGCCATTGCCAATCGCCAAACCCAGGCCCCGAAGCAGTAACAATACGCTCCAAGGAAGATCGAAGAGCCCCGTCGAATGTGTGCTGAGCCGTCTCAAAAGTACTAGGAGGACAAGTACGGAATGCAAAGTATAGTTTAGAAACTCCAGTACATGCCCTAAGTAACAATAGCTCACACTGAGGATCATCAAGCAGACCAACCTTATCCATAAGCGAAATGGTCATGATCACCCTCTGCATGACAAGCTCTCCACCAAAAGCGGAATCGGAACTAGCAGGACCACCAACCAACTTAACACCTCGCAAAGGTCGAGCAATATTGGGCGGAAAAACACCCACAAGCTAGCTTCGAGGGTCTTCTGTAGGCCAGAAAATTTCAGTTTTTTACACATTAAGAAGTAACCCAAAACGAGGCCTTTCCTCCATAATCAACTGCAAAACCTTCCCCACCACCAAAATGTCATCAATAACAGTGTCGTCATCCAAATACCACGCAGGAAGACTGTAACACCCCGATATTTTCCCGATATATTTAATTATTTACTAGTAATATTATTTAATATAAATAATATTTTTTTAATTTATTTAGTTTGGGCTTGATCATGGTATTTTTTTCAGTCCTTTTTATTCGGGCCCAAACTTTTAACCCATTTTCTTATTTCAAAAATTAAATTAAAAAAATAAATAAAATGAGAAGGACAAGTGGAGTGTTGACCGGCCTTTAGGTGGTCTCTTGGCATGGGTGTAACTCCCACTTGAGAATTTGAAAGATCCCATAGTTATTCTTGCACTACTTCCTTCATTATTTCATAATCATTTCTCGTTATTCTATACTTTCTTTGCTAAAAACACAAGAGAAAACCATAGCATATACCACCCTTTCCACACACCACTTCTTCCATTTTTACTCATCATTTTGGTGTTCTTTTATTGAAATTGTAAGTATAATTCTTTAATTATTTTTATTATTAAGTTTCAATTTCAAATATGTGATTTGTGGCATGTGTGAGTTTTGATCCATGGTTATTTCTTTTAATGATTTAAAATGATGGTATGAATTTTTATATATGTCTTTATCAATTTTAGTGTTGGATGTTTTTAGGGATTTATTTTATATTAGTATGTTAAGTTAGGATTTGTTGTTATGATGGGTGAATTTAAAGGATGTATAAATATAAATTGTGATTGTTCATGGAAAATTGTGTTGTAGTGTAATAAATTATTTTTAGTGTAGTATGTGAAATTTTAATGTATTAGTGAATGAATTTTGAAGAAAAAAATGGTATTGTAAGAAATGAAGTATTTGGAATCATGAAAATTATTTTTTTAATATGTGGGCATGAGTTTATGATTTGGATGGTATGGATTTAATAAGTAATATGAACATTGGAATTTGCATGTTTTTAATAAAAATATGATAAATCCCGTAGGTTTTGAAAATGGTGAAAAAAAGGGGTTTTTGGAGCATTTTTGGCTTTGAAATTAGGTTAAAAATACTTATACTATGTTATAAATCATGAAAATTGGTACCCGGAGGTTTTGATGCCTTCCGGACGCAACGGTGAAGTCGGATTTCCAGTTTGACAGTGTTAAGGCAGGTTTCTGGACAGATTTATATGCTGTGTTTTTTTTAAGTGTTTAATGTGTCTTAGGGTTGTGGTGTATGACTCATGATATGTGTATGTGTTCTATGTGATGGTAGTCGTATCTATGTGTAATGGTTTGCTTTGAGGAGGATGTGAATGTGTTCTTATTTCCCGAATACGGTTGAACCTTGTAGGAAGCCGATTCGTGACCGGGAATTGATTAGGACGTTTGTGCGTTGTTTGCTTGGTCAAGGTACGTACACGCAGCATAGATTCATAGTATATGTTATGTACCATATGATAATGGTAACAAAGGTAAAGTATGGGCGTGTAGTATGAATAACGATACGCTTCCCGAAAAAGTTATTTCATTATAATATTTTAATAAGCAGAGGTAGTATGACCTCACTAACTTTAAAGTGGACGTAGTATGACGTCAATTGGTGGAATGAATTACTCGCGGCTTTTGGAGCCTTTGAGCCACCGCGGGGGTATGCATACTTAACCATAGGCACCGAAGTAGGACGTGTGTCTATGGTAGGGACTTGCTTAGGGGTTAGCTCCCCCTAACGTATTGTCTCGCCTATGGAGTTTGAAATGGAACCGGCAGTATGGCTGGAAAAGATACAGCACTATGGCTGAAAAAGATACAGCAGTATGGCTGACTAACAGAAACAAGAAATTATTAAAGTTATTATCATAAAATTTATTGTACTCGAATTAAATGAATTACGACTTCTTGCTGACGTGTACTTTTGGTCTTAACGATCCTGCGATGATGTCGTTTCCTTCCTGGACAATGACTAGCAGTAAGTTAATTGCAGGTATGGGGAGTAAGGATTACCCTGGGAGAAATAAATTGCTAGATTCAGGAGTTTGTTATGAACTTAAGTTTTCGTATTTTTGAATGTTTGGTTCTATGAGGCGTTGATGCTCTCAAGTTGTAATAAGTAGACCTACCTTTTCAAACTTATCCGCTGCAAAGTTTTCTTTATGTCTGGTAGATCGTAATAACTCTAATAGAACTCGATCCGCAAGTTTTGTTTCGTTATGAAATCCGTTTTAAACTATCCGTCTAACGTCCTGGTTTGACTCGGATCGTATTTAGTTCTTCAAAAAAGTCGTTTTCTCTTTTAAAACGATCCGAGTTAAACTGCGGGATGTTACAAAGACATAAGTCAAAAGCATCTCTGATTTTATTATTATTATTATTATTAGTATTATTATTATTATTATTATTATTATTGTTATTATTATTACTATTATTATTATTATTATTATTATTATTATTATTATTATTATTATTATTATTACTATTATTATTATTATTATTGCATTTAATTTAATAGAAGAAGACTTTACAAGAAGTTTGTGGGGAGTCGAGCAACAAGCTGAGCACCCACACCTTTTTGAATACAGAAAGCTAATCTATGAAAAATATATGCTCTAGACTTAGGGCTATTCGAGTTACTCGAGGAAAAAGAAGCAATCCTTGAGAACAGGTTAAGAGCGTCTTCACCTAACTCCCCGAAAGTAGAAAAAACGAAGGGGATAAATTTGTAGCCATTATCTTCACATTTATTATTATTATTATTATTATTATTATTATTATTATTATTATTATTATTATTATTATTATTATTATTATTATTATTATTATTATTATTATTATTATTATTATTATTATTATTATTATTATTATTATTATTATTATTATTATCATTATCATTATGATTATCATTATTATTATTATTATTAAAATTTTATTATTATTATTAGGATCATTTACCAACTACAGCCTCTAAGTTTACTCAATTTCAAATAAACAGCCGCGAACTTTGTTTATTACCAACTACAACCTCCAACTTAACAAACATGACACCGAGACAGCCAAAACACCCCATTTTAACCCAATTTTTGGAGGCTGTAGTTGGTAAAAAGCAAAGTTCGCGGCTGTTTATTTGAAATTGAGTAAACTTAGAGGTTGTAGTTGGTAAATGATCATTATTATTATTATTATTATTATTATTATTATTATTATTATTATTATTATTATTATTATTATTATTATTATTATTGTTGTTGTTGTTGTTGTTGTTTTTATTATTATTATTATTACTAGATAATCCCCGTGCGATGCACGACTTTATTAAATTTTCTGACATATCATTTAAGAAATTAAAGTTTTAAGATAAATTTTACATTACAGTTGTATCTCATTTCGCTATGAATAGTTGTATACATAGCTGTATCTCATTTCGCTCTAAAAAAAAGACAAGATTTTCAAATACTTGTAAAAAGAAAAAAAAATCTATGTGCTTTTGTGACGAGGTGTAAACTACCATTTAGAGTTATGCTAATGTGATATCGATCACATGTTTAAATTTCACTTGAGAAGGCAAGAGACGATTATATTCCCCTTCACTCAAGAGTGTAGTTTGAAGGTAAAGTTATTTCTATTCATTTTCTTATGGGAAATTCATCTGCAGATGTTCTTTTTGATTCCAAAACTGATCGACCTTTTATTTCTACCTCTTGTTTTCATTATTTCTCTATCCTTCTCAACCTCAGAAATTGAATCCTCAAATAATATTACGTGACGGTTCACAATTCATATGTGACCGTATCTTTCCTAACTTCCCTCTTGAGATTTCGGACTACCATTTTGCTACCTATTTAATAGTGTTTAAATTTGGCACATGTGGTTTTGTTTTGAGGATGGATTGGTTGGGATACTATCATGCGGAGATTATGTGTATGTAGAAAATTGTTCGGGTTAAGACTCAAGGAGGAGAGTGCTTGATTAAGAAGAATTATGTGTACCCTGTTCAAAACATTTATGTCGTTCAAGCCATTAGGATGATTAAGCATAAAGATGAGGGATACCTATATTTTATTTCAAATAGTTAGGAGAAAACCAAATTGAGTATCGAGGAAACCCCGATTGTTTGTGAGTGCCCTGATTTATTTTCTTTTTCTAGGGAATTTACCTAATTTACACCCCAGGAGAGAGACTTATTTCCATATGGATCTGATTCTTGATGTTACCCTGAATTCTATGACTATGTACCTTTTTGTCCCAGCTAAGCTAATGGAATTGAAAAAGCAATTGGATGACTTATTAGAGATAGGTTTTATCCTACCTAGTATGTCACCCTATGGAGCACCTACTTTATTAAGAAAAAAAGGATGTAACAATCAGGTTGTTAATTGGCAACAGGGAGATTAATAAGATTACCATCAAGAACCTATACCCTAGTCTAGAATAGATGATGTTTTTGACTAGTTACATTCTAGGCACTCAAGTGTATTATAAGATAAATTTGAGGTTTAGTTATCATCAATTAAGGATAGCCGAGGAGGATATTTTTAAGGCAGCGTTCCAAACCGGTTATAGAAATTATGAGTTTTGGTGACGTTATTAGCATTGACAAATGTGCCAACAACATTTATACATTTGATGTAGAGATATTTTCGTTCTTATATGGATGAGAGTGTGGTTGTTTATATAAACTTAAGGAACATTTGAGGACTATTCTAGAACTTTTGAGGAAAGAGAAATTATTTTATTAAGTGTAGGTTTTGCCCCGAGGAAATTTCTTTTTAAGTCATATTGTGTCTATGGAAGGGATTTCTAGAGAAGAATAAGATAATAATCGATTAACCGACTGAACTGAAGTTTAAAGTCATTTAGAGTTAGCCGGTTATTAAAGAAAATTTGTTAAGAATTTCTTTAAGGTTACTCGTCCCATATTTGAGTTGTTGAGGAAAAAAAAATTTTAATAAAATGAGAGGTACATCATTGATTTTGAGGAATTAAAGAAGAGGCTCGTCTTTTTAGCAATGCCTGACTGTGGAAAATCGTTTGAGGTCTATTGTGATTTTTTGTTTGAAGGTGTGGGTTGTGTACTTATGTAAGAAGGAAAGGTCATAGCTTATGCATTGAGGAAGTTGAGGCCACATGAGGTAAATTACCTCGTGCACGATATTGAACTTGCCATAGTGGTGTTTGGTTTGAAGTTGTAGAGGCATTATTTGTATGTGTTACCTTGTAAAATCTACATCGATTACTAGAATTTGAGGTATTTTTTTTACATGCACCAGAGGCGATGGCTTCATGTCATTAAGGATTATGATCTTGAAATTGTATACCACCCTAGGAAGGCAAACGAGTTAACTTATATTTTAAGGAGAAAATCAAGAGTGTCTGTGAGAGCCATTATATCCCTACCCTGGGAGTTTTACCATGATATGCAAAGTTTGGGAATAGAAATTTGTAGCCAACATGAGGTTTGACAATATTTGGGAAGAATGACCGAACAAACAAAATTTGTTTGATCACATCATCGAGGCGCAACTGGAGGATCACAAGATTACTGAGTTAATCCATAGAGTTGAGGGAAATGAGACTAATGCTTTTGAGTTAAGAGAAAGAGGAAAGTTATGTTTGAAATTGATCGTACCGTTTGAGATTCTAAGGAGGGTCGGAGAAGCTTCTTATGAGTTGGCATTACCTTAGCTGAAGTTTATAACGTGTTCAATGTATACCAGTTGAGGAAATATATTCACCATCCATAACATATTCTAGCTCATGAACCCCTTTTAAATTGAAGAGTCTTTAGCCTACGAAGAGAGGTTTGTCGGAATTTCAAATACACGGGTTAAGGAGTTAAGAAATTCAAGGATTTCGTTGGTTAAGGTTATATGCACGAATCATGTAGTAGAGAAAGTTACTTGGGAAGAGACTAATGTGAAAGAGCGATATCCTTAATCTTATTAGTTAGTTCTAGTTTCGGGACGAAACTATCTTAAGGGGAAGAATTTAACAGGCTCGAAATTCCTAATCTTAATCGTTCGATTAAATATTTTTGATTGATTCTTAATTGCTTCAATTTAATTCATAATTCTTGATTATTAGCCCCAACTTTATTTAATTACTAAAATTTTTTATTCCAACTAATCATGTTTTTACTTCTTGACTTTATTCCTTTAATAATTTATTTTCAATTTTTTTTACTTATTTAATTTCTTTCAAATTTTAAATTTTGTCCGATTTCTTAGATTATTCCGATTATGAAACATTATTATTATTTCTAAATATTATTTTCATTTTGATCCCAAAAATTATTACTTTGTATTACCAAAATTTCAAAAAACTCTTGATTTAGTCTTCGGTTTGCTAAAACTTTACGTTTGAAATTCCTATTTCTTAATTAATTACGCTAACGATTATTTTTAACTACTTTAAAACTATTATTTAAACTATTATAAAGTAGTGTATTTTAACATTAATTTATGTTTTTAAGCTTGTTTAATACCTAAACTAATTTTTTAATCACCTAAACCTATTAGTCAAAACCTACCTATATTTTTTTCATTACTTATTTACTTACATAAGTAAAGTAAGTTTGAAAAGAAATCAAACTTCCTCCTTACCATCATGTTGAATGGATATGGACTAAGATATGAAGTATGATTTTTTTATTTTTTAAACCAATTCTTTAAGATTTTGTCCTCTAAATATCTTATTTATATACTAGTTTTTACCTAAGGGTTCTACATAGCAAAAAATTGAAGCAAAAAAAAAAAAAAAAACCCATCTATTTCCCAATTCCAACGTGTACAACTTATTATGCCCCATATTTTTTTCTTCCATCTTCCTTAATTCACCTTATACATCAAGTACAATAATCCTATTCTTTTTTATTATATACTTGATAAAATTCAAGAAGATAAAGCATAAACTATTATATTTGTATTTTTGGAGTTGGATAATTATTTTGGGTACTTAAAGGATAGAGATCATCATTTTGGAGTTGGGTAATTATTTTGAAAGCTTAGAAGTACTAGCATTTGGAGTTTAGAGCTTAAAGCTTGGAGTAATCATTGGAGGATCTTATTTTCTTAGCTTCTTAATTAGTACTTGGTACTAATTCATGGTGTTAGTAAGGTATAACTTCTTACGCTATTTATGTGAAATTTTACATTATATTTACTTTATAATATTCAAAGTATGAAATATATTGAGTATGTTTATGTAGAAAGTTAGTTTAAGAAAATTATGATTAAATCAAATTTAGTGTAGTTATGCTAAGAATATTTTTAATATGTTAATTAATAATATTTGGACATGTTAGGAAGTTGGGTGAACCATAATTTAATAGTGATATATATTAAGTACTATCTATGTTATACACTAGTGTTACTTTAATTATGTAGAAATGTTATTATATTAAGAATGATTATGGTATGCTTTAAAAAAAATGGTTACGGTAATATTATAGGTAATATTTTTATGTAAGCCCTTAAATTAGTTTATAAAGTTGTGTGTTATTTCATGAATATATATATTTTTATGGTTATGCTAAGGATGTCGTCATTATATTTTATCTTTTATGTTAATGCTTATCCTTATAGTTATATTAAATGTTAAGTTATCGTGTAAAAGTTTTTATTAACTTAGTTTTTATATAAAATTAGAATTTACTATGATAAATTAATTAAATTAAGTTGTTTTAAGTGAAAAAGGCCAACAAATACTCATAGTCATAGGCCATTCGATCACTATCATATAAAAAAAAAGTGTTATTTACGAAATTAAATTATTACAAGCTATTTTTATGATAATAATAAAAATAACAAAATACAAAAAAGATATCTTTGAAAAAAAAATAAATAAAATTTTCAAGTTATTTATATTAAAGTGTTTTCTTAAATACATGAGATTTTATACCAAAAAGTAACTTTTGGGATATTAAATAGCTAGTTAGTACAAAATATATCTTTAGTTGACTATTTAACTAAAATTTATTTGAAATGATGTAAAAGTATTTTTTTTATATATAAATTTGCCCTTTTTAAAACTTTTGTGAAATCTCGATTTTATGAAAATATTAAAAGAATAAAATTTTTACTTGTTTTATAACAAGAGTTATGGATTTGTGTGAATATATAAGTTTTACTTGTTTTATTATTAGAAGTGTTGTTTTTGTGAGCTTATAAAGTGTTACACTACAACAAATTTAGCTTTTTGCGACATTAGATTTAGTGGCATTAAAAAAATGTCACTAATTCATATTTTTAGTGTAATAATTATTGATTTTTATTTTAAGTTCCACCATAAAGTGATTTAGCGACACTTAATTTGGTCTTTAGTGGCATTTGTAATTGTCACTATAGTCTATAGTGGCATTTGTGAGAAATGTCACTAGATCCTCTTTAGTGTGACTTTTTAATATGCTGCTAAAGGGTCTAATAAATGTCACTAAATTCTCTATATACACTATAAGAAATTTGAATTAGCGACATTTAAATTAAATGTCCCTAAATATATCCCACTAAAAGCAAATTATGTTGTAGTGTTACTTGTTTTTTTCTTGTTTACTAGAAATATTAATTTCGTAAAATGATAATTTGCATTTGTTTTATAAATATAATATTGATTTTTGTGAACTTAATAAGTCTTACTTATTTTTCAACTTGGAATATTGATTTTTGGTGAATTTGTTGAATTTTATTTGTTTTAAAGTTAAAAATGTTGATTATTGAAACTTATTTCAAGAGAAATAAAAATTAGTAGCTACTTGTGAAAATGATAATCTAAAGACTATTTATAGAAGATTAAGTTAGTAGTGCAAATTTATGAACTATTGAAAACAAAATTTTAAATAAAGTTTAATGAGTAAAACTTCAATAGTGAACTTAGAAGGGCATATAGGTAGAACATTATTAAATAAGGAAGTTAACATCTAAGTTGGTCAAAGTCAAAGTCAACTTGTAGTAGTAAAAATGTGATGTACTTGTGTGAATTATCTGTGTATTGATTGAATGACCTTGATAGTAAGGAAATGTCGAACCATGGACCGGCATGTAAAATCCCGGTGCCCGTGTTGGCCGGCACGTAAAATGCGGTGTTAGACAGGGGGTTAGCTACCTATCCTGTAGAAGCTCGAGCATAAACATTGGCGTGGTGACGACCCCCATCACAGTTAGATATAGGGCTTTGGCCCTAATCTAGCCAGACCCTTACATATATCAGGTGTCATATTGTTGTGCTTGTTGATCAGTGATAAACTTGATTACTATTGATGCTATGAGACATGGTACTGTTATAAGTATTAACCAACTGAACTTGCTTAAGTATTAAGATTATCGAATTGTATAAGTGGCAGTAACGTACTTCTGGCAGGGTTGAGAATGGTATCTTAATGACTTAAAAGTATAGAAGAGCAAAAGAATATGGTAAAAGTATACAGTGGTGTCAATTTATTATGAGTTCATACTCTAATTATTATTTAGTAAATGTAGTGTATTATTTCCGTATTTTGAGCTGGATAGGGAGTTATGCTCGGCGTTAAGCGCTGACCGATTTAATCGGCTGTCATCTGTATTATGGATGGTAGTATGTTGCAGGATTTAGTTTCAGGTTCCGATCCAGGCCGCAGCCACAATTTATTTATGCTATCGAGGACTTAGCTGCAAGATTTTTTTTATACTTCATGTTTGATGATTTTTACGTATTTAATTATTGTGTATTTTTGGAACAAACAATATATATTTTTATTTTCCTACTTTTTATCATTTCGAATAAACATTTATTATATTTTTAAAGGTTTTTAGCAGATCGGCATTTTCAGATTTTTGCATTATTTTGTAAAATTTTTATTAATGTGAATTACGTATCGAGACTGCCGCTTTTGTTACAAGTTGATTTGTACCATACTTTGCATGGTGCGTAGATGATTGTGAAATTTAGTTATAGATTTAACATAAATATTTATATAAAATTATTTTATAAAATTTTAAAAAAAATTTATTTGTCATAAAAAATATAAGTGACTTGCATAAGGGTAGTCACAACCTAAATCATATTAGACTTATGCATTGCATTTAAGTAACCAATTTCATTAGTATAAATAAAAAAATCCTCATAATAGTATATTATCTTTTAACCAGCTTAAAATATCCAATACACTTAAATAATACTCATTTAATAAATAAAATTGATAAAATTTTATAAATAATAATATATAGATTTCTAATATATTAAATGATGTGACCTAAAAAGTATAACATCGTCATGGATAACATTATAGTCATAGTTAGAAAGTAATTAAGTCAAAGATATCAATTAGTGATGATGTCATCATTGAGTTTTGGAGGGAAATTTTTTGTTGAGGTTTTGACACGTAAGCAATATTAATTAGTGATGATGTTAGCGTGTTTTGTTTTAGTAATAGTTATTATTATTTAATATTGTCTTTTGTATATATAAGTGCATTATTAGTCGTATTAGTGTATCATTATAGTAATATTAGTTGTATACGTATATTACTATTCGTATTAGTAGATTATTAGTATGATGTCGTATTAGTGTATTGTGAATAGTATTAGTATGATTAGTCGTCTTAGTAATAGCATTTCGTATTAGTGTAGTATAACTATTATTATTAGTTTTTGAGAGTTGCTTCCGATTTTAGGATTTTACAATTTTAATAAAGTATTAGTTATTACTAAGTATTAGTAATTACAATTTTAAACAAGCATTCGTAAATTACAATTTGGTCAACTTCAACGAATAATTTGCAAAATGCCTAACTGCAACAGTAATGTGAAGAATTTAGGATGAAAAATGAAATTTTGGTTTCCCTCTGATTTTAGTATATAATAAATATTCGTATTTGTTTATTTTTACTCGTATTAATCCATTATTATTATTATTATTATTATTATTATTATTATTATTATTATTATTATTATTATTATCGTATTGGTACGTTATTAGTTGTACTAGTATATTGTATACCATTAGTATAATATTAGTTGTATTAATATATGATTAGTCAAATTAGTGTACTACTCCCTCCGATTTTATTTGTTCTTCCATTTTGGATTTTTTACAAATATTAAGGTAGATAGAATCTTTGGGTTATAGTGGATATTATTTTAATTTAGTAGTAATGTGAAGTAATGATTGTATTGGAAGTATGAGAGAAAAAACTAATTAAATAGTAGTGTGAAGTAATGATTGTATTGGAAGTATGAGAGAGAAATTAATTAAATAGTAGTCTGAAGTAAGGAAAGTGAGGTTTTAAGGGGTAAAAATGGGATGAAAACTTTCCAAAAATAGAAAGTATTTTAAAGTGGAAGAACTTTTGAAACTACCCGTTATAGTAAGACGGAACAATTTAAAAGAACAAAGAAAGTATTAGCATACTATTAATTAGTTGTGTAGTGTATTATTAGTTGTATTAGTTTATCATTATTATGTAGTTAGTCGTATAAGTGTAGTATTAGTATGTCCATTATTTCTTTTTTTTTTAATTTTAAAAATTTTTTTAGAATCAACTATCAACTACATTTATTAATTAGATAAAATTTTAAAAATGAAAATTAATTACATGTATTTGGAAATGAAATTAGGAAATGAATGAAAGCGCAAATTAATTACTTTGGTCAACTAGGTATTAGGAAACGAATAAAAGTACAAAACCCAATGCATGAAATGCAAAACTGGAATTTTGGTTTACCGACTAAATTCCGACTGAATTTTAGTCGGAAAATGGTAAGTAATTTTTCGATTGAGTCGAAAAAATAAGACATAAATTTCTTTTTTTTTTCCAATTTAAAATTCCAACAAAAAACTAGTTCAGTAGCAAGTTAGTCGGTGGGTGTTAGTCGGAAAATTGTATTTTTTTTTGTAGTGTGGGAATACGTTGTTAGCTTTTGTACTCCACTTTAAACCTTTCTTCCAAGTCTTCATATATGGTTATTGCTTAAAAGTTTCCTTTGTTTCATTCATCAAACATCACCAACCACAAATCCTACCTTTAAACAAAAAAGCAATGAATTTTAACAAACAAATTTCTCATAAAAAAAATGGAGAACCCAAGTAATGCAACATCAATTCATATAATGGCCTTAGATGGCATAATAAACGTAAATTCTCTATTCACCTTAGCTCTTTTCTTAGGAATTATAAACGCAGATCCAAACAATCCCACATATACTCTCCTTGTCAAGGGTAAAAAGTCGTCGTCGTCATCATCATCACCATGTTTAGCAACTTCTTATGTGGCGGAAGACCTAATTGTGTACCATGTTTACTCATTCTCCGCATTTCTCTTCTCGAGTCTTACGGCCTTAGCCCTTAAACAAGCCATCAAAACTACAAGTGCTTCCGAGATTAGGCCCTTGGCTAAGATAATGGCTCATCATGTCAATGGTGTGGTACTTAAAGTTGGGATTTTGGGTTGTGCCTGTGGTTCAGTTTTTGGGTGTGTTTTTTTAATGTTGGGTTTGGTTAATTTGGTTCAAATTAAGTTGGGTATGTTGAGTTGTTATGGTTTTTATACTTTGGCCGCTTGTTTGCCCCTTCTTTTATTAGTCCCTCTGGCTCTTATTCTTTATATTTGTATTGTGTTGCATGCTTTCTCATCTTGAAGATTTATTCTGAAAATCAGTCTTGGTATAGATTAACTATTTATGATTTTAAAATTAAAATTATATTCTTTGTTTGTATGTTGTGCTACATAAATTAGGATGGCGAATGTGCTATCGACTTGCTGTAACACAACTATTGATATACTGGTACAAAACCCGTGCAATCCATGGATTTTTTAGTGTAAATATCTATTAAAAAAATTAGATTTTCAAAACAACGGGAAAATATATATTAGCCTCATAAGTTTAATTTTTGATTTACAGTGTAATATATATAATTGATTGAATCCAAACTCAAGTACGTCCTCTTCTCTCCAGAAAAAAGTGATAATATATGTTTGTTGACCTTATCAATAATATCGTTTGTTGGTGCTAGTATTGCCCTCTCTTGAATGTATGCACCATCCTTTTTATTTCTTCTGCTATTAAAATACAAATCAATAAAGGTACGGTGCAATCTGTATTACTCATACTGAAGATTATTTTGTTTAACATAATTACAACTGAAGTGTATAGAAATAGTGTTGAAATTAATTTAAAAGATTCTATGCATATAATATTGGGATTAACTTTATTTAGTATAGTATTCAATATATAAAAATGTGATTTTATTTAGTGATTTGTTTCATCGAGGTTTATATAAATTTTCTTTAAATGCAATTTTGTCTCAGCTAGAAATAATTGTTACCCAGTAAATATAAATTTCTCAATTCAAGATTACATATATGCAACCATCTATTAAAAATTGAAAATTAATTAAAATACAAAATTAAAATTTTGTTTAAAAAAATCACAGCTTTGATGTTTTGAAATGCTAATAATATTGTTCTAAAAGACTTCATGCAAATTAATTATTTGAAAGATTCTATGTTAATTATTTTGTGATATGTTATGTTATTTAGTATATTATCAATCAATTTATGCAAATTTATCTCATCGACTAAATATCAATCAACAAAATCAATCAAGAAAAATTTGTCTCAACAACTAAAAAAAGAAATACAAATGACAATAAATTTTAAAAGTGCAAGTTTTTTTATTGCAAAAATCATAGTTAATCATCCTTCAATTTGTGCCAAACTAAATTAGGCAATAAATTACAAACAATGCAAATTTTCTACTAATAAACATTCAGCCAATAAAAAATATACACATGGCAACATTTTCTTAAACTGTCATTTGTTAATTTACATCAAAATTATTAGTTTGTATGATGTGCTTTGCGACATAATCAAACATATTAATAAAAATTAAGGTAATTTGTATACAGTCCGAGCCAATAATTACGATTTTCATCCTAAAATGTCTTATACGACCTATGTTGTGATTATGGGTGAGTTATCACATGTGGAAAAAAGCCTATATGCTACGAGACATATATGTTCACCAAGTAATCAAATCATGGTTAAGGTAATTAACCATTTTTAATTAGTGTGGGTTAGAAGAGACAATACATATCACATGTTTGTGATTTTGGTTTGATGGGAATCCCAAGTACAGGATTATATGGGTGTGTAATCTTCACATGTGAAGGATAAGAATAAAAAATTTCTCCTGAGATTAAGGAGATGGGCTTTGGAGACCGTGGGTAAGCATGGAAAAAGAAAGGCCAAAAACATAAGCAAACTGACGAGCTACGGTACCTCGCTCGACCAGCCTGCTTGCCCGAGTCGTAGATCGAGCGGCTCTTCTAGACGCGTTTGATGGAGTGTACTGCAAGCTATTGTCTCCCTTGATGCTACCCCAATTTTGTCTCATTAATTCCCTTATAAATACTACCTTATATCCTTTGTCATAATGCACCAAAGTCTCATATTATAAGCTACCTTCTTGCTTGTGTATTTACTCCTATTTTAGCTCCTTTCTTCCCTTAAACTAATCTCTATTGTAATTCCTTCAAGATTGTATTTCTCGTTTAAACACATTAATATAAATCCCAGGCTAGATGCTGGATGTACCCATGTTTGGTGAACCGCCTTAAATTTTTTGTCTTGATTATTTATTTAATATTGTGATTCATCACTAACTTGCATATTTTGTTCATATACTTGACAACACAAACACACATTTAAACTTCATACTTATAATCCTTGAGTGAGGTTTTACGTTTCCTTTCAACCTACTAATAGTCTTTCACTCTAGAGAATCAACTGGATGTAGGGATAAGTAACCTTTCTTGACCCTATCTACATACCATCTCAGATTTCACGGATCATTCTTTTTAGAAAACAAGCATTTGAATCAAGGTATTATTGAAAGATACTACAATATCATAGCCAAGGCCCCTTTAGCATCACAAGCCCCTTTGCAGTTGTAACGCGATAACCCACACCTCGGATACTCTTTTAAGTTTTCATTTTCATTTCAATACAATACACAATCATTCATACTACAAAACAACACTATTTCCCGGCTATCAAAAATAGTCGCAATTTTCATTTCAATACAATAAACAATCACTTACACTACAATATCAGACACGCATGAATCTTCTGGTACTCTAAGCTTAAAGGACACATGAGCTTTTTGGCATAATATGTTAACTTTGGAAGTTCAGTTCCATTACTAAGCATCTCAACTAACACTTCAAATAACATTGTGAAACTAGTGTCACTTCAATTGAACTTTGACTTAATGTTGAGAATTCTCAACATGGCTGTTAGTTTGTGAACTTTATACATCCTGGGTAAAAACGCTTTTGAGAAGGCTCTGTCAACAAGTCAAAAACACGAAAACTTTTTCGTAACTCATCCTCGACCCCCTCAATCATATCATCAACACGATCTATCCTCTTTAATTGACATCCTCATCGACACTTTTTTCTTGGTAAACTCCCTCTTTTAGCATTCAAAACCCAAACATGAAATCAAGGCTTAAATTGACGTCGAAGTATGTGCTCCCTAAGGAATTGATGATTTAATTTCTCTTTTTTAGTACTTTTTACACTATCTTAAGCCAATGTTGGGGTCCAAGCTATTTGCTTTTCAGATATTAACATTTTAGGTTCCTTATCTCATCCTATGTCGTCCTATGATTGCCAATCTACCATCTATATCGCTCAGAATCATATGTTCTATGAACGTACTAAACAATATAAAGGTGGATTATCATTATGTTCGCAGTGTTATCACTGACGGCTTGAGAGCTCTCACATGTCTATTCAAGACCAACTTGTCGATGTATTCACTAAATATGGTGGGGTTCATCCGTTTAAGACATTTCTATTCTAATTTGGCATTTGTAATCTGTATGCTCCTACTTAAGGAGCTGTTATGCCCATGTGTATATCATGTGGTTTGGGTAAAGTATATTTAAGGCTTAATTGTGGTGTAAGGCTGGTGTATGGTGGGGTAGAATGCCCGTAAGTGTTGTATACATACATATACATACTCTTGTATTCCTTAGCTTTGATACATAAAAAACAATAATACTTGGTATACATAGTTGATTAAGTGAAAATATGTTCTAGAATCTTACCTCTAGCAACATCCACAAAATTCCCACAGGTGCAACCGCCTCGGGCCCAACATAAAAAGAGCCTAAATTGACTTAATTGCCTTAGTATTAAAAATTAGTTTGTGCATAATAACCTTTTCATTATATGATCTTATATTTGTACATTTATTTGAAAATGTGATGAAAAAAAAGAGAAATTATATTATGCATAGTTCGAGGAAAAAGAACGAAATTTTACTTCTCATCACAAGTACCTTCCCAACTCATCACTTCTTCACGTCCCCTGGTGCCTTCAAGGAAGGCCTCTAAAGCATCAATATCAGACTCATAGTTAGACATGGCAGGGGTGTCTACACTACACACAGATTCATCAGCGGTATAAAAATCAGGGGAATGGTCGATATTGAATTCGTACTTAACATCCCCTATTTCCATTACAATCTTACCTCTAGCGACATCCACAAATTTCCTATAGGTTGCCAAGCATGGTCTCCTTAAAATGATGTGGGTCGTACGATACTTGGGTATATCCACAATTAAAAAAGGACAAGGGATCATAGATCGACCCATACCCACCGACACATCTCCCAAGATCCCCTTAGGGTAAATAAGATTATGGTCGGCAAGTTGCAGTTTAGTCTCATGGTGAGACAGTTTAACAACATTTCCTAATCTCTTATATAACGATTAAACTCACACCTGCACCTAAATCACATAAAGCTCTATTTATCGGAAGACCCCCAATAGTAACAGGAATATTGAAATTACCGGGGTCTCCTAACTTAGGAACATTGATAATTCCCCCATGCTTGTTGGACAATGAGTCCTTAAACACTTTAGGAACTATGGGTGCTTTAGC
Organism: Amaranthus cruentus; assembly: GCA_019425755.1. Lineage (NCBI taxonomy): Eukaryota > Viridiplantae > Streptophyta > Magnoliopsida > Caryophyllales > Amaranthaceae > Amaranthus > Amaranthus cruentus. The sequence continues at coordinate 346,210 of CM033465.1, read as the reverse complement.
TAGCATTTCTAGAATAGACGACTCTAAAGAGTTATCTTTGAGTAACTGAAAGAACTTCCTATTCTTCTTCTCAAGTTTAGCATGAGCTAACTTCTGAGGGAAAGGGAGATAGTCAATTTAATGTTAGTTACTCTAGACTTTTCTCATTTTCAGGATCACATCTCATTTCAACGGTTTCAAAACAAACAACATCAGAATTATTATCAACAATTGACTTCAGAGGAGACACGTCATTACCTTCCACCTCGATCACAACATTTATTCGATCACAACAATTGGCTTTGGAGCCCGACTATCGACCTACTGTGCCACCTTAGCTATTTGTGTCTCAAGAAATATCATGTGTGAGACACTGTTCTAGATATGAGTCTGCACCTGCAAGTTTTTCAATTCATCAACCTCAGACCTGAGATTGGGCTGAGATTGGGCTGAGATGGCTGAGCATACTACTTGTACGTTGGTCGCGCTAGGTATGGAGCTTGTTGATTCTACGGATTTAGCACATTGGTGCTTGAGTAGGACAAGTTAGGATGTTTATAACCTGCATTATATCGGTTAAAGTGTGGGTCGTCAGGAGGTATACTATATAGAGTGTTTGCCTCCTCGTAATCTTGGGGAAAAGTACTCGAACAGTGACCCGGGACACCACAAGTATCACAAACATAGAAGAATTATTGGAGTTGAAATAAGAGCTTACCATGCTTACTTTAGCCATATGTTCGAAGAGATTAGCTATTTGTTTGGTGAGGGCCTTAATGGTTTCAGATTCAGAATTATTTGCTTGGGCCACTGGACCTCTCTCATTACTCCATGAGAAAACATTTTTTTTCCATGGTCTCAAAGAGTTTCAAGAGGTCATCAGGAAGTTTGGAATCCATGTCGCCGCCACATGCGGCGTTAATCGATGATTTGTGCTAATCAAACAGTCCACCATAGAAGGACTGGGCAAGCAACCAATTTTGTATTTGGTGGTGTGGACAACTAAGATGGAGGTCCTTAAACCTCTCCCAAGCCTCATATAAAGATTCAAAACGTTGCTGCTTAAAAGTCTGCAGCTAGGTTCGTATCTGAGAGGTCTTACAAGGAGGATAAAATTTGGTTAAAAAGCCATTTGCTAATTCCTCCCAACTTGTGTATATACCAGCCGGCTCTAACTTGAGCCAGGGTTTGGCTTTATCCTTCAAAATGAAGGGGAAAAGCGGCATCCTCACTGCTTCCATAGAAAGGTCTTTTCCGATGATGGTATCGCCAAAGTTGTTAAAATCGGGATTCTACTTAGAATCGAATCGTTTACAGAGGTAGAATCGAACCGGTAGAATCGAATCATAGAATCGTATGATTCTACAAATAAACTTAAATATATTAAAATATATAGTATCTGATCATCCTTATCCATTTTAAAAGTCTAAATTTATGAATTAAAATTTCTTTGACTTTATTTTTAAGAATGTAAAGAAAACTTTTTAATAATTAGTTTAAATTTTCAAATCGATTAAGAAAGTTATTTTTTAAAATGTTTTCTTGATAATAAATTTGAAGTTTAGTTATATAAGTGAAAGATGGTACATAAGAAAACTGAATAATAAAGGATACTAAATTAGTATAATCGAATCGTTAAATCGTAGGATCGTAATCGTGTTCTGATTCTACATCTAAAAATTTTCTTCCAAGTAGAATCGTAAGATTTTACAACTTTAAGATTCTACCTACGATTCAAATCGCCGACTTGTTTTTAGATCGTAAAATCATAGAATCGTAATTCAGAATCGCGATTTTAACAATGGGTATCGCATCGTTCTATAAAGTCGACAATGTGGTCATGGGGACTCACGCTAGGGTGACCGCCGAATTGATTTCTCTCAATCATCTGGATAAGATGAGGCTTGAGTTCAAAGTTCTCAGTTCAAAAGTCGGGTTTCACAATACATGGTATGGAGGTCTGGGTGAACGTAGGCGCATCCAGTTGGCCAAAAGATCTATTAGCATTGTTGGCCATTCCGTCTTGCTGTCGCGTTAATCACATGAGGCGTTCGGCGTTCGGCGTTCAATCTATGGGAGGTAGCCTCAATCTCTGGGTCAAAACGCTCAAGAGACCGAGCTCGCCTATGGATTCAAACACAAAGGGGTCAAGAAGTGGGGAAAACAAGCAAGTGTCTATGTAAATCAATTAACAAAACAAAAAGAATTAAGCTTCGTCTCCCCGGCAACGGAGCCAAAAACTTGATCAGGTAAATTTAATATACCACAACCGCACGGTGTACGTGTAGTCGCGGGTCGAACATAAGGAAGCGAATAATTCAAAGTGTATGCTTTATGATTAACAAGACACGGCTTAAACAAAATATGTGGTTAAGAAAGCTGATTCTGTGATGCAAATAAGCTAAAGCAAAACAATAACAATGATATGATAACAATGATAAGACAAACTCTATGACGTCGGGTACTATTCTCTAGCAAAAGAACTAGCGAGGCAATGCTAAAGCACAAGACAAAACAAACCTAAACTACGAAAAACAATAAAACCTAAGACTCATTTTCGTAGGAATCACGGTTGCACTTAGCACGTGTGACAAGCCATTTAAACCCCTATGTCTCCCATAGAGAACGAGTAAGGTCTCATGAAGGTTTTCAGAAGGAGACCCACAAATCTAATGTAATGCAAATGCAAGCATTCAACCTATATGCAATTAAAAACTACAATAGAAAATCTAATGCGATGCAATGCAAGGTGAGCGGAAATCGAAGCCACGCAAGCTGTGCACGAGCAAAACTCTTCCCTAGCCATGGGTGTGCAAGTACAATGGTCTCAAAAGAGTGCAATACCAAGAAGAATGACCATATCCACAAATTCGAGATCACTAAGGTAAGCTACAACACAGGCTATGTCATCCACTACCTAGAGAGGTCACAAGTCTATGCTTCCTGGGTTATTTCTCAAAAGATGTAAGAAATATGCAATAACGCTCATGTGTTTGATTATGGTTCGTTTTTCGCCTATAATCTTCCGACTAAAGATGAGTCGAGAATCAAACACCTAATAGGGGCAAATCATGGGGATTGTGTCATATCGAACTCCAATACAGAACAAACTAATCAGACCAAGTCGAACATGTTAGCAAAGGGTTGTAACAATGGCTTAGGGTGAAGGTGCGATATATTTGGGAATGTGGAGTTAAGTAGAGGATAGCAAGTGACCCTAGACAAAACAACCACAAACATCTCATGATAAACTGATAAATATTAAACAATCATAATAACCCAATAATCTCATGTAAGCACATTGATCTCCATCATAAAACACCATCAAAAATTTGAAGTTTCATAACAAAAGGTGTTTCTAAGCTTATCTCCCAATGAGATATTGACCGCCTTACTCAAATAGATACATATGTGTAAAACTCAATGAAGAACAAGACAAAGGTCTCCTCAAACAAAGAATATGTATGAATGATCACAATAATAAGCACGAGAGGATGAAGGGAGAAACAATATTATCTGGATAAGATTAAGTAGAGTCACAAAACCAACACCAGATATCATAACCAAAAGCCCACAAATCACTATAACACACAACGACCCCACCATCACTAAGCTATCCTCTAGTTAAAAAGAAGGAACATTTAGCTCATGTGGAGGTTAAATAATGTGGCTACAAAAGAAAAAGAAAAGGCAAAAACTTGGCTTACCCTAAAGTCAATTTGCATTCAAGGTAGGCTAATTGGCTATATAACATAATTCTAGCAAACGTGTTATCATCCCTGGTCCTAGGAAAAGTCGACAGTACTGGAGAAGAACTGACACAAAACTTAGTTCCCCTGACTAGCACTCAACATAAATGGAGCTTGCAAGGAGTCCACAAAGGCTCAATACTCACAGGCTAGTCGAAATGTGCCTCTAAAGGTAGTCATCCAAGCCACCAACCAAGCAAACCTAGATCCCTCAAGCTATGTGGAAAATAGTTAGACTCTTGGTCCCAAAACAGGCATAGGGCTAAGGAAATAAGAGTTTGTATAAGGCCACGAATGTACACCAGAAGCTAGCATTCTAGTTTCACAACTCAACCATTTATTGATAACAGAAACACAAAACATGAATATGCAATATATACAGCATGCTATGAATGCAAGGTGAATATGCAAAATATATACAAAATAATATATGCGATGAACTAACCTAGAACCACATGATACTAAATGCACAAACAAACGGGTAATAGTGACAATAGTATTGACCTACTCTCCCCCAAGCCTAGCCTTTGCTAGTCTCTAGCAAAAAAGGAGAGAAAAGATAAAGATGAAATGTTTGAAATCATTGTCAACAAGATTGTCACAATACCCCATACAAACACATACTAGTCAATAATAAAGTGGGAAGAAGGTTGTACCTAGGCAAGGAGGCCTCTCACACCTAGCACTACCATTACCACAGTCATAGTGGTTTAAGAACTTTTCGCTCCTCAGAAGAAGTGTAGGTAAGAAGCGCAAAGCTAGAGCAATTGTCTCCCCTAAGATAGGGTGAAGCTATATTCTTTATTTTTGATGCACTGCTCTTTTAAGCCTTCTATCTCCTCTATCTCACCCTATCAGGACCGTTAGCATTGACCTCTCAACATCATCGAATTAAACACAAGTTAACCTTGTGGAGGTTCAATTCTAATGGTCGTTTGAATCTGCAAGTACTAACAAACAACACTACAAACCAAACGTGACCACTGATTAGCAAAACGGGTATGCACTTGAGACTCATCAATGACGGACATATCTATCTCTATGTCACTGGGTTCACTAGCGAGATGATCATGCACAAATATGAGGGGTTCATCATGGTAGGGTGCACAAGGAACCTCATAAAAAACCTCAACGGTAGGTGGTGTATCAAACACAAGGAACGGGAGAGTCATGATGCAAGAATGTAGGGGGTGTACACTCCTCCAAATTGTCCATATCATCAATCAACTAATCAATAGGTTGATCATCAAGAGAAGGAGGGGAATAAGCAATAAGGTGAGGGGAGTCTAGGTCATGGTTTAACGCCATGGGCACAAAGTGGTCATGGGTCTCTAGTCTCTCCTCAAAGGCCTTTTCAAACCAACTAACGCTCCACGTTTTCTCCAACTCAGTCCCTTCGGGATTACCGTCATTATCGGTGCCTAAGGGGTAGGTTGGTGGAACCTCAAGGGGAGGGAGTGCGGGATATTCCTTCTGAAACTTGGTTTTGGCCATCCACTTAAAGAAATGCAAACAAAGAAAATGGGTTTGGTCAAGAAACAGATCGTTGTAAAAATCTTCCACGTACTCCCTAGTCTCACTATTCAATCCTTTATAAAGGTGAAGGCAAATTTGCCATTTTTCAAGATTATGCCCATAAGGGAGAGAATCCCCATATCTAACGAAGAAACTCCAAAAAGACTCATGCTCGAATTGATACAGATAGCAAGCCATGAAGAGCAACAAAAATAACAAAAACAAAAACTAGGGAAATTCTACATGGTAAGCACCATGTTAAGGGAAACGCGTGTAATAACTAATCTTGTTTTCGTTTCTACATGGTAAGCACCAGGTTAAGGGAAACTAACTGCCGTAACTATATGGGCTAAAAAACATTTGAATGGTCGTTAAAGGGTGAAATTACCATGTTGCCCTTGTTTAATTCTCCATCATCATCTTCTTCCTTTGCTTTTCTTCTCTTTCAAAACCTTTAACTCCTTAAGGTTAACTGATTCGTAAAATCCAATCCAAGTAATGAAATCACTAAGAACAAATTAACACCCAACTTCTCAAAATTCCTAACCCCAAAAAAAAGTAAAAGATGATTAAAACCGAAAACCCAATATTTTCAATGAAATAAATCAACACTCAACTTCTCAAAATTCCCAAAAAATATCAAAGAACCAATCTTTACAATACTCAACCAAAACCCACATACCAAAATCAAACAAAAATAGCAAAAAGCTGAGAAATTGATGAATATGTTAATCAAACTAATTACATTGTATCAAATAGAATTAAAGAATAAATCCAAAGCTAAGAAAAATCTGAGGTAGCAATAAAAAAGATTCAACTTTTTTTGATGAAGTCGTGGCAATGTAGAGATTCAAAGATTCAACCAAAATATACTTTTGGAACATAAAATGATAGACATTAATTTACCCAAATAGGATTAAACTTTATTAGAATGATCTTGGTAGCCGGTACTTATTAGAATGATAAAATAATCGGTCTAAACAAGCAATTATATCTGTTAGAAGCTTCCTAAATGTAACTCAATTGAAAGAAAGTTGGTCTTGACAGAAATGGATTATTACTATTGAGCTATAATAGCTCTAATGCTCTACAATCCAGGTTTTGACAGTAATGGATTATGAAGAATATGTTTTTTCAGGTTTTGACAGTAATGGATTATGAAGAATATGTTTTTTTGGCAGAAACTTATTAGATTGATGGTTCTTCCAATATAAAGCTGAAGGGGAAGGTTGCTTGTACAAAATTCAAAAGAATAAAAACCAATGGAAAATCAGTTGAAATGGCATCACAAATGAAAAATCGTTTCTTGCAAAAATTACAAAGAGAAGAAAAGCAAAGGAAGAAGAAGATGATGGAGAATTAAATAAGGGCAATATGGTAATTTCACCCTTTAACGACCATTCAAACGTTTTTTAGCCCATATAGTTACGATAGTTAGTTTCCCTTAACCTAGTGCTTACCATGTAGAAACGAAAAAAAAGATTAGTTATTACAGGCGTTTCCCTTAACCTGGTGCTTACCATGTACAATTTCCCCAAAAACTATTCACAAACCACACCAAAACTAAATCTAAACAAATGACTTGTCCCCGGCAACTGCGTCATTTTGATAACCGGTTTCTAAGCACGTCGTTAAACGCCTAGGACCAAGCTATACAAATAATATTTATAACATCCTATTAAATCTATAACGAGTATAGAGGTAAGTTGGGGATCAAACCACAAGGACAAGGTCTAGCAGGATTAAGGGCTAGGTGTAGGGAAGATAAATTGGGTGTGTATGAAAGGGTGTTTGATCTAAACTATGAAAGCAATAAACAAGATAACGATAAGCAATAAGAGAAAAACGGGGATGGTGAGGACTCACCCTAGGTCAGTTCTAAGTTGTCATGGAAAGCTAGGTCAAGGGAGATCGAACGTAGATCGATCGAGACACTCAAGATAGCGAGGGGAAGTTGATGACATATAGCCATGCGAACGACATATAATATATATATATATATATATATATATATATATATATATATATATATATATATATATATATATATATATATATAATATATATATATATATATATATATATATTATATATATATATATATATATATATATATATATATATATATATATTATATATATTATATATATATATATATATATATATATATATATATATTATATATATATATATATATATATATATATATATATATATATATATTTAAATAAAAGAGAGAAGCTGCTGGGCAAGAATGGGCGATTAGCCGTTATTTTGTCCAGTCTCTTCTGATTTTCCGGCAACAACACTACCATGAGAGGAGGTCGTGGTTCAAGAGGGAGAGGAGGGAGAGTTGGAGAGGAAGAATTCAGAGAACTGAGGGGCAGCTCGCGAAACAGTACTGAACAATCGATTCCAGTAAACAAACGAACAAATATGGCGCTTGAGAACAACGAAGGTAGGGCGGATGGAATTTCGAGAGGTGAAGAAGACAACCAATCTGGAGAATTTTTGAATGCAATTGCAATTGAAGGGCTAAAACCTAATCAGGGAAAGGAGGATAAGGAGAAAGTTCAAGAGGAGCTTATCTTTTTCAAGAAACAATTAGCGGAATTGCAAAAACAAGTGGTAGCCATGGGAAATCAGAAGACTACTGGAATTATGAAGGATGCTACTGATGAAGGAGCGACTGAAGATTTCCCAGCTCTGGGCAACAGTCAGCAACCTACCTTTGCAATCCCGTGCTTGACACTGTGGAAAGACAAGGTAAAAAGCCCAACCCCTAATGTTGGTATGCCCCTTAAATTCGTGCCCCCTGTGATAGAAAATGGTACACCAGTAGTTCAAGTTGATTCTTATGATGCTGTTGACATGATTAAATTGTGGGAACGCGCTGTGGTGGTATATGTAGTTGGTAGTAATGTGTCCATAGACATTCTTAGAGGATATATTCGTAAACATTGGAACTATGTTAGCATGCCCACAATTCACGATCATGAGGATGGATACTTTATCTTGAGGTTTAATTCTGAGAATGAATGTGATGAGATTCTTAAAGGAGGGCCTTATTTTTTGAATAAAGCACCTATGATAGTGAAAAAATGGAACATAAATTTTGACTTCAAGGAGGAAATCATAAGGGTCATCCCTGTTTGGGTCCGGCTCCCTAATCTTCCGCTCCATTGTTGGGGTGAGGACACCTTGAGCCGAATAGTGAGTGCAATTGGAGTCCCGATATATGCTGATGAATGCACGGCGAAGCAACTCAAAGTGTCGTATGCAAGGGTCCTTATAGAAATTGATATCACACAGGATTTTGTGAAAGAGGTTACAGTGCGAGATAATGCGGGTCGTATCTTTGTGCAAAAAGCAATACCGGAGTGGAGGCCTTATTTTTGCCGGAGCTGTAATAAAATAGGTCATGATTGTAAATTGAAAGTGCAATCACAACCACAGGGGAATAGGAATGAGGTGCACAATGACAAGGGGGATAAAAGAGTGTGGATCCCTACGTCTATTGCCAAACTTATGCAGGGAGTGACTTCTTTGGAGGAGCTTAGAGATAAATTGATTGATGATAGTAGGCTTGTTGATCAGCAAGCAGAAGTGTGTGTGCAAGCAGCTGAGCAAGGACCTGTTCAGACCCATCACTGCTCCACCACAGATACGGTTACTGGTGAGTGCAAGGCGCAGCAAACCAGCAGCCACCACCCCCTGTTAGTGGACAGTAGGCAGCAGGCCCATGACAGTGGACAGAAGGCAGCAACCACCACCTCCTGTCAACTTGAAGATGCTGATAACTGGACTCCTGTTGCTCCTTCCAAGGCAGCAAGGAGGGGACTTTATAAAGAGGGGTGCAGCAAATTTTTAACACAACAGGGTGTGGCTTTTATTGCAGATAAAATGGATTCAGAAGAGAGGGACACAGTAGATTTCTTGGATCATGATAGGGACGGGAACCCTCAAATTCCCTCCCCAAAATGATCATAGTCTCCTGGAATGTTCGGGGTATGAATAGCCCCGTTAAAATCAGGGAAATTAAAGCTTTCCTTGAGGCTAATAATGTGAGTGTTGTCGGATTTTTGGAAACGAAAATTAAAGCTCCCAATGCTAAGAAAATCCAAAGTAAGTTCGGAAATAAGTGGAATTGGTGCGCGAACTACTCATACCATGAGAAGGGTAGAATTTGGGTTGGGTGGAGACACGATAGGTTTAAGGTGGTCCAATGCGATTCTCACTTACAGTTTATATCCACCAAAATAACTCCGATAAATTCGAATGCTAGCTTCTATATTGTCTTTGTTTATGGTCTCCACAGTGTTAGTGATCGAAAGGAGTTGTGGAGGGAAATGGAGAAGCTTGATTACATGGAGGCTTGTCTTTATATGGGTGACTTTAACGCCATTTTCAAAGATGATCACAGAATAAATGGGTCGCAAGTGTCAGCTTACGAAACGTCAGACATGCATCAATGGATTGAGCGTAAGGACCTTCACCCCATCACCGAGAGAGGGCATAAGTACTCCTGGACCAATAGAGAGGTGGGAGAAAACCGTACTCTTACCAAGATAGACCATGCCATTGGTAACCTCATGTGGTTAAATCGCTACAGCTATGCAAATGTCCGCTATGCGAACTCTCAATGTTCTGATCATACTCCCCTGATTTTGAACCTCACTGAGCATGACCAGAAGCACAGCAAACCGTTCCGTTTCTTCAACTACTTGTGTGACCATCAGGACTTTCTTAGTGTGGTGGAAGAAGCTTGGAATCGAGAAGTTAAGGGGGTAGGGCTCCAGAGATTTTGGCATAAATTGAAAAATGTTAAAAGCAACTTGAAGCATATGCATAGTAAGGAATTCGCAGGGATTAAGGCTAGAATTGCTCATCGGGAGGAGAACCTGGATAACATCCAAAAAACCCTTCAATCCTTGTGATCCCTTCACCGGGAAAAAAGGGGCCCTAAAACCTTGCGCGGGGGAGTAAGATAAGGCCCCATCAAAAAAGCGGATCAAGGGATAAGAGGAGATGCCCTTCTTTTTTCCATGCTACCCATTGGGGGGATTTAAAGATCCATGGGATGGATAAGGATGGAAACCCCGGTTTAAAAACCCCCCGGGACCCAAACACGTTCACGTTTACAAAACCTTAAAGGGTCCTCAAACCCCATCCCGGGGGGATAGGTGAAGAGTTATGAGGGGCCCCCTCAAAATAAAATTAGGCCGGAGCTCATTCAAGTTTAAAGGAGGAGGAAATAAAGGGAAGCTCTTTTGGGATGGTTTCCCAATAAAGCCCGGGAATTGCGGGCCCAAGCGTTTTTTAAGAAGCGGGGGATATTAAAAATTAAATGCTTTAAAGATTTTTTTTTCCCTCTTCCCCTTTTCAACTCACCGGACGTTTTTCCCCAAAACCCAAATTTTCCCAACAAGGGGGCATTTCGACCTTTTTGGGTGTTTGATTATCTCGGTCATCTGGGATCCTTGCAGCGCCCTATAGGGGGATTGGGGATAAAACCAACGGGTTTATTCGGGCAAAATGGCATAATATCTTACGGGGCGACCCTAAAAGGGGGTAAAAAAAACAAAGCCCTGGATATCAAGATGGACCCTGGAAGGTTTATATCAATCCGGGACTTTTATTCTCGGTTATGAGGAAATGGGGTCCCCAAATTTTATCGTTTTCAAGATCCGTTCAACCCTTTTTTCCACCCGGGGTTAAACGGAATGCCAAAGCCGACCAAAAAAGAAAGGTCTTCCCAAGGGATCCAAACTCCCGATCCCCGCCATTGCCTGGAATACCTCCGAAAAAAAAAGCAAAGAGATCGCCCGTTTTCCCCTTCCACCCCGGGGGCAAGCCGGCATCACTCACCTTATGTTTTTGATGATTCCCCCTTTTTGGGGATTCATCAACCCGGAGCTATAACCCCCGGGGAAATTTTTAACCCCGGGGGTGACAACCATAGTAAAAAAGCAATGTTTATATTAAAAGGGGGTCGAGAGGATAAAGAGGAAATTCTTCGCCATATGGAAGAAGGACTTTCCCCCCTGGATACTTAGAGTTTCCCTTTATTCAAAAACCCCCACTGGATTCGGCCCCCCGGGCAAAATTGGGGGGGGAATGGCCCCCTTTGGTTACCTTTCGCGGATTCAAACTGGTCGGGTCAGGGGAAAGCATAATTTTGGGCCCCAAATTTCCCCCGCCTCCCAAAAAAAAAAGGTGAAAAAGGGCCCTTTTATCGGGCGGGGAAAAAAGGGGCTCTAGGAAAAACATCTCCTGGAAGCAAATGGGCTTGTTCTCTTAAAACCTCAGAATATGAA